>JANHGC010004896.1:37866-56798 GCA_027560395.1 Boaedon fuliginosus | reverse complement strand
TATTGTATTGTTGCCGCCTCGAGTTCCCCGAATGGGTGAAGAGGGGCGGGATATAAATCTAATAAATAATAATGATGATGATAATAATAATAATAATAATAATAATAATAATAATAATAATAATAATAATAGCTGCCATCCACTTTATATGTCCCCAGATTGTTAACCATGTGAGAATGGAACCGATGGCTTGTACAATAGATAACTTGTGCAATGACAAATGTCATAGCCATCACTGAAACTTGGTAGGGTGACACATATACCTGAAACATAGCCTCGGGATGCTATAATTTATTTGAAAGGAATGCCCTCAACAAAAATTGAGTGTTGGGCTACATATAAATAAAGCACACACCAAAAAAATCATGTATTGTTAAAGAGCTTTGACATAAGAATAAAAGAACAGAGAAATCAATATGACATCCTTATGGCATTTATTATAAATTGCTTTGAGAGGCAGTAGATACAGATCTTTTTTCAGTGTCTGGTTACCAAAATTTCTAAAGAAGCACACAATAGAGATAATGGGAGATTTAGCCACCTTGAGCAGTGCTGTAAATCTAACTCTGCCAAGAGTCAAAGGTTCAGCCAGGTCCTGTCATCTTTTGTAGACAACTGTCAGGAGATAAAAGAACAATGAAGCCTGGATGTAATATTTATCAAGAAGGATGAATTTGGGGGAAACCATGTTATACTTGCATTCATGATATCAAGGGCAGAGAAATTAGGAAGTGCTGAAATTAGGAATGCCACTAATCCTCTGCCCAAAGCAGGAGACCTTATCCTAGACCAATGGTTGTCCAGTATTTTCTTGAACGCCTGCAATGATGGATTCTGGGATATTCCATTGATAAATTGTTCTCAATGTCAGGAAATTTCTCCTTAGTTCCAATTTGGATTTCTCTTTAATGTGTTTCCATCCATTGCTTCTTGTCCTGCCTTCTCTGGTGCTTTGGAAAATAAATTGCCCTACCTTTTCTCTGTGTCAACCCTTCAAATACTGGAAGACAGCTATCATGTTATCCCTAGACATAACCTAATTCCCTCAATGGTTCATTATACTATTTAGTGTCCAGACCCCTTATCACCTTTTTTACTCTTCTTTAAACTCTTTCTATGCTCAGCATCTTTTTTATATTACGGTGACTAGAATTGGACACAGTATTCTAAGTGTGGCCTTATTAGTGCATTATAAAGCTGTACTATCATTTTAGTGATCTTGATGCTACCCCTTTGTTGATGAGTCTAAGACTACATTGACATTTTTTGGCAGCTGTAGTACGTGGCTGGTTCATACTTCAGTGGTGGTCCAATAGGACACCTAGATCCCTCTCACAGTTATTACTGTTGAGCCAGGTACTGTATATTCTATATTTGTGCATTTGGTTTTTCCTGCCTAAGTGCAGGACCCATTTGATGTCCCATTTGCTGCAAAGTTTGTCTCCCAGTTGATGTTAGTTAAATTCTTTCACTACTACAGTGGTGTGTTTCCTGATTAGCAAATCATCTATTTATTCTGCTTGATTGGGTGGCCTGCAGGATCCACCTACAGCCGTGGTGGCAAACCTATGGCATGCGTGCCCGAGGTGGACCGCAGAGGCCTCCCTGCAGGCACGTGAGCTGTCACCCCACACACATGTGCAAACACCTCCCGCGATTTGCGTAGCACCGATCAATTGTTTTTTGGAAGAGGGAGGATTGCGTGCGGATGGGGGGGCATGTGCGCATGCATGCATGTGTACCCACGCACTTTCAGCACGTGAACCAGAAAAGGTTCGCCACCACTGACCTACAGCAATGTCATTGCTTTTTCCTCTATTAGTCATCCAAATGCATTCAAGAAGGCTTTTATCCTTACAGTGCAACTCCTCCTCTTTTGTTGAGTCTGTTACTTTGGAACAATTTATATCCTTCTAGGATAGGGGTTTCAAACTTGATTGTGTCACGGGCCGGATCATGACATATCACAATGTTTTTTTACATTTGCGGAGCCAGGGTGGACGTGGCTGGTGCGTGATGTATCCGCCCCGCAGGCCACCAGTTTAACAGGCCTGTTCTAGGAGTCTTCATATTCGTACTGCAAGGAACAGAAATGAATATATACCTACTAGAAAACTCTAAGCATTTACAAGAAATGGCTTAAAACCCGTTTGGAAGTGAGAGATGCTCATTCAAGGTTTTAAGTAGTGACACAATGAGATCACTAGAGGGAGTGGAACACTTCTCCAGCCTCTTGGGAGCTTTTCTGAACCCTCACAATATGTGCTTCATGAGCATTAAAAGTATTCCAATTTCTCAAAAAAATGTTCTTTGAAGAGGTAAGCTTTTGCAAGTACAGTGTGTGCAAGCTATCCCATATTTAAGTTTATTCTCAGAAAGTTTTAGATCTTTTTTAAAAAAACTTTTTTTGATTTTGTAAATCTTCATAGTGAGGTAGCAAAGGGTGTGTGTCTTACTGCTTTTTCCAGCTATGCATCACCATAGCACCCCTGTTTGGATTCCTGATCCTTTTTTTTTTAAAGGGAGGAGCTAAGATAAGCTAGCTCCAAATGTTCTCCCTTGGATTAATGGGATCATGAAAGGCCAGGAAGACTTCAGGTTGCTAGAGAGATTATTTGAAAAACAAATGACCAGAAACTTACACGCTACTTTCAGCTATCCCGCAACCAAGTTAAGCACAACAATTCCTTGTTTTGCCCATGAACGTTTCCTCTTGAAAACAGGTTCAGAAGACATTTCCTTTCTCCTTAACTACCTGGAAATTATTCTTTGAGAAATTTAAAGCAGAACAGTAGTTAAACTAGCCTGAAGAACAATCTTCTGAGTTATAGCTTTCCCAATAGCTTTACTCTCATTTTTTCATCTTCTCTGTGATATAGAGCCAGTGTATTGAGTCAGATCTTTATTGTGTCTTACGTTCTCACTGCATCACGTAGTTTATTATCTATGTCACTATCCTGATCTTTATTGATTTTTGAACAAGATAGATATAGTACAAACTCACAGTCAGAATAAGGGTATCTTTTTGCTATAGAGAGGACGCTCAAGGTAAATCTCCTATCACATATGCTGCAGGATAATCTGTTTCTGTTAGTCACTTATTCCAGATGACACTGCTTGAAGCCAAAGCCATAGTTTTCTTACTGTAAATTAGGTATCTTGTTCAGATCATGCATTGTTGGGTTATGCTGATATGAATGGTGGTTTCTTTGATGCTCTACTTTGATTATTCCCATTGCTTTGGAAAGACTGTTAATATGAAAAATTATAAAAATATTTGCATAAGGAGATGGTTGAAAAAAGAGGCAGCAATCAGCTGCTTAAGCAGTCTTCTGCTAGATGAAAAGTGCACTAAAAGTTTATGAAAGAATATTGCATTACTATAAAGACTCACAATGCCTGTATTTTAGAAGAATAGTTTGAAGAACAATGTTATCATTTTAGACTTCCTTAGTGCTTCAGATGCTGTTCTAGGGAACTCTGCTTATCTAATGTGTGAAACTCATATAACCTCCTACTTTTTCTAATTTGCCCAATAAGCATGAAGCTGCCCATCGTACCAAGTTAAGCTTCTGCTGGAGGACTCTCATATTTGGAGTCCAAAACGCTAAGCTACCATTAGATAGAAACAAAGAAAGTGCTTGGTATCTCTTTGCTGCGATCTAGCAGTTGCCTAAATTTTTGCAACAACTAAGTACGGTGAAGACTTCACTGGATCATGGTCTAATTTTCAGAGATGTGGAATGAAGGAGAAAAAGCAAGTGTCCTGATTATGTTTGCACAGTAAGCATCAGGTGTGTCATGAAAAAATTATTGGTCCTTAGGCGAAGCCTTCCCTATAAGATAAGATAGATAAGATAGAATTTATTGGCCAAAAATGGGCCATTTTTCGCTCATTTGTTTGGCTTCCTGGGGCATCTGCGTGCCCAGCTGTTCACTCCTCTCACCCCCAAAAGCAAAAAACGGACAAAACGGCCTGTTTTTTGGACAAAAAGGTCCAATTTTGGCCTGTAGAATGCTTCTGGAGGTGGGGGGAGTGAATTCCCAGGACATGCAGATTTATTTTATTTATTTATTCATTAAATTTATATCCCGTCTCCCTTCCCTGATCAAAGGCAATGCGCCCGTTGCCCTAGGAGGCAAAAAGACAAGCGAAAACGGCCCGTTTTTGGCCTATTGAGGCCTCTGTACCAACTTCCTTCCCCCCTCTCCCCAGGTATGGGTATTCAACATTCGATGTATAAGACGCAGCCAGATTTTCACCCTCTTTTAGGGAGGAAAAAAGTGTGTCTTATACACCGAAAAATATGGTATTTTCATATAGTTTCTCTTGTACTCAGTTTGACCCTGGGCTGCTCTAACAAAATCTTAGTAAATCTGAAATAGGAATCAATAGAATGAATTCCAATTGAGTCCCTTTGAAATTAAGGAGCTTTTGGCCACACCTTTCATTGAAATTTTTAAAGCAAAATTGTTGTCTCAGTCGGGTGGAGTTTATATAATATTACAATAAATCAAGTGCTTGATGCAAGACTCATCAAGGGATGGTCTCAAAAACTATGTGCTATTTTCAGCTCCATTAATCATTGATCTGAGGTTTCTTTATTTGTTTTCTTTTTTATATATTGTACATAGATACAAGAAACAACGGCACGAGGCAGGGACTTATTATGTGAAGGCATGAGTTCTTTCCCTGTTTATATATCCTACTAGCTTCTTACCCAGCCTTGCTCGGGGTTTTTTATTTTAAAGAAGTATATTTGTGCCACAGCGTTTGCGGGCCTTCTGAAGCCCCTGGCACCCCCTCCTACATCTCTGGGCCAAGGGCAGGCCAGGCTCTAGGCCAAAGGCAGGCCACCTCTGAGGAAAGGCAGCCATGGCTTGACAGAGACACTGGGCCACAGCCTTTTGCAGGCCTTCTTAAGCCCCTGCACCCCCTCCCACATCGTAAGCAACCTTACTTGGCAGGGTGGGCTGCTCCGTGTGTCTTGGGCCCATCGCCGCTGGGACAAATCTGGAATTTTTGTGTATAAAACATGGCACCTCAGAGGTTTGAATATGGTGCCTGTCACTTTGAAAACCGCATGCGCTCTGTAGAGAGAAGCAATTCTGCACACGCTCAGTAGTGAGTTGCTGCTTGTTCATTAAGAACAAACCCCAGAAAGGGGTCAAAAAGGACTTCTACCCTTTGGAGACCCCAACAGTGCTTTTCTTACTATGCTTTTCTACCTATCTGGCAAGTTTGAGGTCGATTGGTGCAGAACTGAAAGTTTGTATAGCGCTCATGCAAACAAACATCCGCACCCCACCTCTCTTTTATAGATATAGATATAGTACTTAGTTCAAGTTTGAGATATTGGGATTTTTGTAAGACTTCATAAATTAAAAGCACAGAGTCCTTGATTAATGACCACAATTGAGCTCAAAATTTCTGTTGCTAAGCAAGACAGCTGTTAAGCCAGTTTTGCCCCATTTTATGACCTTTCTTGCTACAGTTGTTATGTGAATCATTATAATTGTTAAGTTAGTAACACTATTGTTAATTCACTCTGGCTTGCCCCGTTGACTTTACTTGTCAGAAGGTCACAAAAAGTGATCACACAACTATCATAAATATGAACCAGTTGCCAAGCCCCCAAATTTTTATTGTGTGACCTTGCAGCTGCTACAATGGTCATAAGTGTTTAAAATGCTCACAAGTCACTTTTTTTAGAGCCTTTGTAACTTCAAATGGTCACTAAACAAATGGATATAAGTAGAAGACTCCCTGTGCAGTCCATGGACCAAATGTGTTTTGTAATATAACTTCCAGTAGTTTGGAGAAATAAAGCAGAATTTCAGATTAGGTTTGGGTACCGCCCAGAGGTGGTATTCAGCCAGTTCTGACAGGTTCGAGAGAACTGGTAGTAATAATTTTGATCGGTTCGGAGAACTGGCAAATACCACCTCTGATTGGTCCCTTCCCTTCCAGGAGTCTCCACGTGCCCCTATTTGGCTGTCAGGAGGCTTCAGGGTGGCTTTCTAGGCAAAAAACGGGGTGCGGTGGGGTGCAGCGGCCCACCCATTCACATAACCACGTAGCCACACCCACCAAACCAAGCCACGCCTACCAAGCCACACCCACAGAACTGGTAGTAAAAAAATTGAATCCTTCAAACTGAATCCATTTGCCCTACTGGACACATTCCTCCTACAAAACAAATGATTTTGGTTCCCTTTAGTATCAAATTATCCATGGTAGTATTTCTAGTTCTGTGTCTTTTGATATATAGCTATACAGATAACATGAGTTTCTGCTTATTCTCTCTCTTTTTGTTGGTCTCATTTAGCTAATTAACAATTTTTATGTGTGCTGATAAATAAACATCAAGCCATATTTTTGCTAGCTAAATTACACGATGGGTGCTCAGTCTCATCTTGATATAGTATTGGGATTACATGAGAATGTGGTGGGTGCAGACTAAATTGGAAATTACTTTCCAACACACCAGCACATTTGGTCCAGAGAAATAATTTTAAGAGAGAAGAAGAACATTTGGGCCTTCTTGGTGCCCCCCGCAAAAGCAAACAGTTTTGTTTATGTGGACGGATGGTTCTTGAACATTTTATTTTAATTGTTTGTGACTGTTTTTAATGGTGACTGAGTGGTTGTCTGTTTTAGGTTAGTTTATGGAGGTTACATGTTATATTTAGTTTATTCTATTGCAAAAAACTTGGAATATTTTTCATCGGGAAAATATGCCAAATAAATCTATAAATGCAATATGTCTGCACACACATACACACACACACACCTACCTAGCTGTGGGACATGTTAGGGACTATGTTCTCAGTATTTACAGCGGATCATGCAGGGAGGAAGGGAACACTCAGGGTTACATTTTTATGAAATGTCAAGGAGTTGTGGAGGCGAAGCTAATTCTTTTTTGTTATGGACTCATGCTCTGAAATACTCTGCCTTGGAGGCATATCAGACACTCTCCTCATTGATCTATCTCATTAAAAGAGTTAAAACTCCTTTATCTGAATGGTACTGTAATTGCAGGGCTGAAAGAAGGGTTAAATGGGTAGAAGTTATTTTTGTACTTAAATTGATTCATTCAAGCTCAGAGAACACCAAGGACCCCAAAGTTGATTCCTTTTGACAAATAGTTTCCTGTGTTTTTACTGTAAACTTTCAGGAGTTATTTGAGCCAGGTGGTATAGAAAAACTTTGAATCAATCAATCATTTTGGGGGCCCATTAGTGCGAGTAATCTCAGCCCATGCGGTCAGAGGTAGGAGGGTAAGGATTCATACAACTGTATTTACTTCACTGAATATATAAATTCAGAAGAGAAATTGTCTGGATCCCATTCTTGTCAATTCATATAGGAAAACAGTAAATGCAAGCTTAACAGCCACATAGTTAGGCAGAAACAACAGCTCCAAGGTTGGAGAGAAGATCAGTGGGAGGCCATATAATTTATTTTCAGAAGAGTCAATTTGCATCTGGGGCACTGTCATTTTCAAAAAGGGCTTTGATGATATGCAAAACTTGGGACCCCTTTCAGGAAGAATAGAGAAGCAGGGCGAGATGGACAAATATGGGGTCTTTCTATAAGAAAGTCTTAGATCATTGGTTTATTAGATATTATTATTAGGTGTGCATACATAAGATGAATACCTGGTTCATGGCTGGATACATGGCTAAAAAGTCATGTACTATGTTGTGGTTTATGTGTTATGTAAATCAGACAATTATCCATCTATTCACCAAACCTTGGCTAAACAAACTGTTGCTTCATGCAACAGGAAGCCCAATCAAAGGCTGAAGACTTTCATCTGCTTGTTCTACCAAGTTCATTTATTTAATCAATTTGTCCAATGCAATGGACTTCCCTGACACCGTGTGCTCATATCTAATAAGTGTGTCTTTCTGTTTTAAAAAGAAACAGTGTAAAGATCATTGTCTGCTTAGTGAATCTGGCCTCTTACATTGCGCCATTGGCTTGTTAAGCTAGTTTGGCAGAAAACAGTCTCTTGCTAATAATTCCAGCTGCAATAGAGCAAATTCCATTCTACCTTCCACACCTAGGCTTATGAATGAGGGATTAACTCATTCATAAGCCTAGCAAGATATCGGGGATCACTTATTTGCAAATTAAGATGTTTCTCATTCTTTTATTTTTATTTATTT
Organism: Boaedon fuliginosus; assembly: GCA_027560395.1. Taxonomy (NCBI): domain Eukaryota; kingdom Metazoa; phylum Chordata; class Lepidosauria; order Squamata; family Lamprophiidae; genus Boaedon; species Boaedon fuliginosus. Next base: position 48,620 of record JANHGC010004896.1, on the reverse strand, counting down.
TTTATTATTTTTCAAATTTGTAGGCCGCCCAATCCCATAGGACTCAGGGCAGCTCATAACAATAAAAACATCCATAAAAACATTAAAACAGTAATAAACGATTAAAACATTAAAAATCCTGGGACCTCCGCGGGGACTTCCGGTGATACTGGGAGCAGAAACCACGAGCTCTGAGGTTACTGCCTCAGGACTACCAATCCGAGGACCCAGAAGAGGGTCCAAGCCTATCTGTAGGATAGGTGAAGCGGAGGAGTGTGGGAAGAAGGGTAGAAGGGACATGCAAATCCCCTCTCTGCTTTCCTTTGCTCTAGCTAAGGACCAGATAGGATGGCTTCCAAGATGGAGGCCACTTAGCTGGAACCCCCTGGAGAAGCAAGTGCTGAAGGAGAAGTTTGGAAAAAAAATCCAACCAGAGGTAGGATGGGCGAGATGATATGGGTGAAACAACATCAAATCCAGATTTTAATTTGACCCAACAGAACTGATGGCTGCATTTATTGAGTTAAGCGGTGAAACAAGAGGGACGCAACCTGATTAAAATGAGAGGGTGCCATTCCAAAGGACTGCTCACCCCGGGGCTGGAAGAGTGTGGTGGAGAGACTCTGGGGCTCTGGTGTAAATATTTTAATTTAAATTGGAGTGCTGACTTTTTCCCTTTAAACATGGATATAAACAAGGAACTTGGTGTGGTGCAGAATGAATGCAAAAGGATTGTGAACAAAGTGGAGGAAATTAAAAAAATTGGAAACAAAATGAGAAATATGATGTTAAATATGTTAAAACAAATGGAGGAATCAGAATTGGACTATGAGCAATTTGACCAATTAACGATGAAAGGAACTGAGGAGACGGAGGAGCGGGGGGAGATGAAAGAGGAGGAAGATATGATGAAGAAGATGGTGGTGAAGAGGTGTAATGAAACAAAAGACATTCGGACATATTTTTTGAGGAATAAAAAAGATGTGGTCTTCGAGACTCCCAAACACCAAAAAGAACTGAAAGAGTACCAAATTAGTCTGAAGAAGCGGGAAGCATGTACCAGGAGAGAGGGGAAAATGCTAGTGAAGATAGATAAAAGGAAGAAAGATAGGAATGATGGAGCAAAAAAGGAAGGTGAAGGGGGGGCAAGAAAAAGGGAGTGGACCTCTCGAGGAAGAAAAGGAGGGACGAGGGGTAGAAAGAAAGATGATTGATTATGGAAAAGTGATATGTTATATTTTAAACATGCTTTTAATTTAGAAATAGTGAAGGTTTATTATTCTTTTCTTCCTTTTTTAAGATGTTTTAAAATAATAAAATGTATATTTTTAAAACTATTAATTAACGAAACAGGTACTTAAGAAACGAATAGTTTTAAATGAGGGGAATATTAAAAAAGGAAGAGTTATAATATTAAATATGAAATAAGTTTGAAATAGATTTTTAGAAATGGCAACGATAATTAAGGGAAAATAAATGTTGGGAAAGACGAGACTGCTTTAAAAGGGAAAGGTGATGAAATGGTAAAATTTTTATATTGTTTTTCTTTGTATGTTATTATATGATGATACGATATGATATGATAATACACAAGAAAACTGAAAGGGATATGCATAAGACCCAGAACACCACTGATTGGATATACCTTATACTGTTTTTTATATTTGTCATGTTGAAAAATAATAAAAAATTTATTAAAAAAAACATTAAAAATCCTAAAAATTCTTGTGAACTTTAAGATGAGTGGACTTCAAGTCCCAGAATTCTCCAATCACCATGGGAGTTCACAAAGCTGTTTATTGGCAAAGCTGCACCCATAGGGAGCAATGGGTTCTTACTTATGACCGCTGCATTCACTTAACAGCCATTGCAAAAATATTGCAAAATCATATGGCAGATCTATTTTACAACCATTATAACTTCTTACTGTACTGGGGATGTTCCATTATGGAAATAACTCAAGAACTACCTGAAAGGTTGCTCATATCTTTACAATTACTTATCCAATTTCATCATAGTCAGATTCTTCCTCATTTTTACACTTTGTTTGTGTTCAAGGGAAAAAAATCAATGAGTTGGCAAAATCTTAATAAAAGAAGGTTTTTAACGTTTTTCTCTATGGCAAAACATTACTAATAGACTGGTTGAATTATTATTGAATTTGGACTGCACCCAAATGTCAGTCATTAAGTAACATAATTTTGCCCTTTAAAATTAAAGGGAAAATGTCTGCTGGAAAGACATATTGACCCTGAGACTATGGGCCTTTGCTGAATTACAAACTACCTCATTGTATTCTAGACCATTAATTATGGAGCTCCCACACACTGTGCGTTGATAGTTAAATATATGCACAAACTCAGGAAAAAATGAGTTAAGTGCATAAACCATGGTTAACCTATCCATTGAAAAGGGTATAAAGTAAAGGAGACGTCTAGAACGTTGCTGGAAGAAAGGAAAAGCTGAATCTGATCGAACAGTATTAGGAGCTTATATTAAGACCTATTTAGTGGCGATAAAAGTGGCAAAGCGCTTTCACTATGCCGTTCTTATTGCGTCTGCAGACTGTTGCCCAGCTGCCCTGTTTAGGGTGGCTTGTACTCTCCTGAGACCAGCGGAGACCGGGGAGCCCTTGCAGGGCAGAGCTGAGGAGTTTGTTCAGTTTCTGTCAGACAAAATCACTCAGATTTGGTTGGACCTCAACACTGGCTGGACGGAGTCCATTGAGGTGACTGAGGCAGGTCTTAGTCCTGTTACCTGGGAAGAGTTTGTTCTTGTGGTCCCTGATGATGTGATCAAGGTCATAGGTGGTGTAAGTGCCACCACTTGTTTATTGGACCTGTGCCCCTCCTAGTTAGTCTCAGCTAGCCGGGAGGTGACATGCAGCTGGCTCCAGGTGGTTATAAATGCTTCTTTGAGAGAGGGGTTCTTCCCACCTGCCTTGAAGAAGGCGGTGGTGAGACCCCTCCTCAAGAGGCCTGCCTTGGACCCAGCTGAACTAAATAACTTTCGTCCAGTCTCAAATCTTTCCTTTTTAGGGAAGGTTGTTGAGAAGGTGGTAGTGCTACAGCTCCGTGAATCTTTGCATGAAGCGGATTATCTGGACCCCTTTCAGTAGCTCCCCCTCCAGCCTTTTGATTGAGAACAATACAAAATCCAGGCATTTGCAGATGATCTGGCTTTTATTTTGGAAGAACCGATTGAATCAGGAGGGAAAATGCTGGCAGAAATAGAACAATTGGAAAAGTAGCAGGCCTGAAAATCAATAAAGAGAAAACAAAGATTCTAACAAAAAATATGACATGCAAACAAAACAGTGAGCTAAAGGAGAAAATGGATATCCAGATAATTTAAAAAGTTAAGTACCTCGGAATATGGCTAACATCAAGATGCTCATCACTCAAGGAAGGTAATTATATGAAACTAATACAAGTAAAGACTGATTTGAATAATTGAAAAAATTGCAGTTGTCATTCCTAGGAATGATTGTAGCAATAAAGATGACTATCCTACCCAAATTCTATTTCAAATAATTCCAGTGCAATTGGACAATAATTTTTTTAGTGAACGATAGTCTGGTTCTGAAATTGGTTAAATAAGAAACCAAGGATTAAGAAAATAATGCTACAAGAAGCCACAGAGAGAGGAGGATTTGGACTGCCGGATTGGGAACTTTATTACCAGGTTGCAGCCCTCACATGGATAAGAGACTGGTTGATTTTGAAATATAAAAGAGTCTTAACCATAGAAGGATATGATCTAGAGCATAGATGGCATTCATTTATTTGGTATGGCACAAGCAACCTTCATGGATACTTTCAAAGACATCACTTTAGAAGGGCATTGCTGACAACATATGCCCCCTTAATATGCCCCCTTTTTTGTTTTTTGAATGTTTGTGAATGTGTGGATAGTGTAACCCACACATTCACATGTTTTTAAATTGCAATATATTGTCATTTTAAATTGTTAGCCGCCTTGAGTTCCCTTTGACTGGGGAAGTGAGGCGGGGTACAAATCTAATAAATAAATACATAATAAACATGGGAAAAGGTGAAGCGAAAACTCTATGATAAAATACCCAATTGGCTATCCACTATGAAAGCTCTGATCTATCCTAATGCCTTAGACCCAGAAAAAACTTTAAAGTATAAGGAAATTTTAAATGACAGAGGGGTACTAACAACGAATCAAGAATTAAAAAGTCGAGGGATAGGATTAGATTGGTATTTATTTATTTATTTATTTATTTTGATTTATACCCCGCCTCATTTCCCGGGTCAGGGGAACTTGAGTCGGCTAACAATAATATAAAACAATAAATACAATATAAAATCCTAAACAACACTCACTCAACAATAAATCAGCATTCCAAAACATTTCAAGGGAAGGATGGTCAAGTCCAGGCCTGCCGAAAAAGCCAAGTTTTTGAGGCTTTCCGGAAGGCCGGCAAAGTGGGAATGGTCCTAATCTCTGGGGGAAGTTGATTCCAAAGGGCCGGTGCTGCCATAGAGAAGGCTTTAGCGCGGGGCCTGCCAGCAGGCATTGCTTGGCTGACGGGACCCGTTGCATGCCAACTCTGTGGGACTAACTGGGCGCTGGGAGGCACAAGGCGGCTGTAGGCAGTCTCGAAGGTAACCCGCTCCAAAGCCATGTAGGGCTTTAAAAGTTGTTACTAGCACTTTGAATTCCACCCGGAAGACCACTGGCATCCAATGTAGCTCGCGGGGGATAGGTGTTACATGGGTATACCGAGGCATCTCATTAATCACTCACACGGCCGCATTTTGTACCAGTTGTAGTCTCCGAGTGCTCTTCAGGGGCAGCCCCATGTAGAGCGCGTTACAGTAGTCCAATCGTGAGGTGACAAGGACATGAGTAACCGTGAAAAGAGCCTCCCGGTCCAGGAAGGGGTGTAGCTGGTGCAGCAGGTAAACCTGCGCATAGGCACCCTTGGTCAGGGCTGAAAGATGGTGATCTAATTGTAGCTGAGGATCCAAGAGTTCAATACCATCAACCATGGTATCCTTATGGAGGGGCTCTGGGGGCTGAGAGTTGGAGGCATGGTGCTTTGGTGGTTCTCCTCTTACCTCACGGTGCAGATGGTGTTGGTAGGAGGGCAGAGATTGAGCCTCAGGCCTCTTGCCGCTCCTATTTAACATCTACATGAAACCACTGGGTGAGATCTTTCGAGGGTTTGGGGTATAGTATCATCAATATGCTGATGAAACCCAATTATTCATCTCTACCCCAAACCAATCTAACAATGCCACCGAAGTGATGTCCCGGTACCTGGAGGCTGTGGGGGCCTGGAAGGGGACCAACAAGCTCAAGCTCAACCCAGACAAGACCAAGTGGCTCTGGGTCCCTACGTCTCGGTCCATCCAACATTTGCCATCATTGGAAATAGGGGGAGATGTTGACCCCCTCTGAGAGGGTTCGCGATTTGGGTGTCCTCCTGGATCCACAGCTGAAATTAGAACATCACTTGACAGGTGTGGCCAGGACAACCTTTGCCCAGGTTCACCTGGTGCACCAATTGCAGCCCTTTCTGGACTGAGAAACATTACTCACAGTCACTCATGCCCTCATCACCTCATGGCTAGATTACTGCAATGCGCTCTAATTGGGGCTGCCCCTGAAAAGCATTCGGAAGCTTCAGCTGGTCCAGAATCAGCCGCGTCAGCAGTCATGGTTGTCCCTTGGTATACCCATGTCACACCACTCTTGCACAGCCTGCAATGGCTCCCAGTAGGCTTCCGTGTTCAATTCAAGGTACTGGTTGTTACCTTTAAAGCCCTACATGGCATTGGACCAGGTTATGTCTGAGACCGCCTCCTGCCACCAATTGCCTCCCAGCGCCCCCTGAGGTTGCACAGGGTGGGCCTCCTCCAGATACCATCAACCAGGCAGTGTCGCCTGGTGATTCCATGGAGGACGGCCTTTTCTGCAGCAGCCCCCACTCTCTGAAATGAACTACCTCCAGAGCTCCGGAGTACCCCAGACTTAAGTCTCTTCTGCCGAGCATTAAAACCTGGCTTTTCCAGCAAGCTGGATTAACTTGACCCACCAAACTTTATTAATTTTAAGGATTTTTAATGTTTTTAAATATTTATATTACTATATTAGTATTTTTAATGTTTTATATGTTATGTTTTATTGTTGTGAGCCGCCCTGAGTCCTGCGGGATTGGGTGGCATACAAATTTGAATAAAATAAAATAAAAAAATAAAGCTCCATCATATGGATTAGTATTTGACTGACCAACCACACTAAATGTTCCTTAATGGAATTGATTTGACATGGAGGGAAGTATGCAGTAGGGTATCCCAAGATTCTTTCTTGGGTCCGGTACTCTTCCATATCCTCATAAAATGACACCCTGGAGGGGCTAGAAGTGGAACTCATCAAATTTGCAGAGACATCAAGTTGGCAGGAATAGGCAACACTCCAGAAGTTAGGCTCAAGATACAAAAAACCCCAAATACACAGGTATAGAGCCACAAGTATCTGACTGAATACAAGTAACAAACAGCAAGAGGGATCTAGGAGTCCTAGTGGACAACCACTTAAATATGAAACAGCATTGTGAGCCAATGCAGTCCTAAGCTACATTAACAGAGGGATATAATCATGATAATGTGAAGTTTTAGTACCGCTTTAAAATGTCTTGATACGATCGCACTTGGAATATTGCATCCACTTTTCATTGCCAAAATATAAAAAAAAGATGATTAGGGACTGAGGCTGTGAAGAACGGTTACAGGAATTGGATATGTCTAATGTAATGAAAAAAAGATCTAAGGGACGGGTGACATGATAGCAGTGTTCCAGTAGTTGAGCAGCAGCCACAAAGAAGAGAGGGTCAACCTATTCTACAAGGCACCTGAAGGCAGGACAAGAAGAAATGGGTGGAAATTAATCAAGGAGAGAAGCAACCTAGAAATAAGGAGAAATTTCCTGATAGTTAGAACAATTAAACACTGGAACTTCTGCCTTCAGAAGTGGTCACTGCTCCATCACTGGAGGTTTTTAAAAAGAGTTTGGAAAACCATTTGTCTGAAATCCTATATAATCTCTTACTAGAGCAGGGGTTTGGACTAGAAGATCTCCAGTGTCCCTTCCAACTCTGTTATTTTGTTCATAACTTTGTGAAGGAAATTTTGCTATATTCTCTTTTTTATTCTGCTTCATATTGACAGAAAGTTTTAAAGAATTGTTCTGAACCTCGACACAGGCACTCTGATGTTATATTTGATGTATAATCACAGTTACTTTGAAAGATATCTTTCTTGGATCGCCTTTAGCGTTACAGCTCCTAGCCAAGTTATAAGTAACTGTCTGTTGCTGTCACTGTAAATTATGGGCATGCTTTTTTATCTTTTGTTTTACACCTAAAGTATCACTTAGCTGCACCCCAAGACTTTTCCAATTTTTTCAAAAATGCCCATGATCGACAAAAGTGAGTTTTTATTCTTCATCATCATTTCTGCATATTACACTTATGGATTGTGCACTTCTGCTAAAACCCATTGGGAGCTTTCTATAGGTGAGAAATTGGGAGTAACATATACTGTACACCTCAACTGCATATGTTCTCAGCTGATATACCCACACTATCCTCAGTTCCTTGTCAGCTACTATAGCAAATTTCCATGTTTTCTGTTAAGGACAACAGAATATTAATACTTCATTTTATTTTCAGTTGTCTCTGTAATAGGAAGATAAAAACAAGTTACAGAAAGATTGGAGGAATTATTGGTGTGACAAGATTTAGGCATTGAACATAAAGTTTTTCCCACCTTATCTAAATGCTATTTTGTAAATGTGCTTATCATTTCAACTTACTACCAGTCACTTGCTCTACTTGCTGTTTGGACAAGAAGAGCAAAATTGATTTTCAAAGCTATTGCCAGACAAGAACAAATTGATTTTCCTATGTGTAGGTGCTTTTTTAGAAATAAACCCTGAAGAGAACTGGACCCCCTAATTTCTTAGCAAATGCCTTCAGTCTCAATATGCTTTAGATGTTCTCCATTTATACCTAACTGTCTTTTTTTCAGTAGCGATGCAACGTCTTGTAGTGACTTTGCTAAGCTAATCCTACTGTCCTTTCCTTATCTTCAAAAAGATTAATTTGCTTGTCTTAGGAGGTTCTGGGTAGTTTATTCCTTCTTGAGCCCAACAAAATGCCAAAACAGGAGGAAACCTTCCTCTCAACTGAACTTCAAACGAAATAAGTGAACTTCTAATTGAAACTATCAGGACCAATGACTCTCAGGTAATCTATGTGAACTGTATAGCAGAAGCCACAATATTTTGATACTGGCACTCCTGCCACTACAGTTCTAAGGATGATAGACTGACAAGGTTGCATCATTCATGTGATGCATGATATGCAGCTACAGGTTCAGCAAAATATATGGGAACTGACAACCCACACTGAATTAAAAGCAACCCAGTGAACAATCCAGGGACTCTCTGAGTTGAGATCCTCTGGGTTCTTATTCTTCTATGGCTCAAAACCTCAGTAATAATGTTCAGGGATGAGCATCAGTACCTGCTTGGGGAGTGTTGCAAAGCGCTGGTAAGCAGTGTGTAACATCTGAGTGCTATTGCTATCCATGTTGTAAGTCGCCCAGAGTCCTTCGGGAGTTGGGCGGCATAAAAATGAAATAAATAAATAAATAAATAAATAAATAAATAAATAAATAAATAAATAAATAAATAAGAGTTATGGCTTCATAAACCAGAGCTTCATTTAACATGCTTAGCAGAATTTTGTTTTTTAAAAAAACTTTGTTTCTGTTGTGAGGGATGTTGGATTAGATGGACTTTTACACGTCAGAACACCCAAATAAGAGTTACTTAACAAACAAACCATGGCTTACTGCAATAAGCGAACCTTTCCCTTTCTATAATATAAGAAAAACAAAACAAAAATATGCTTATTTACTTTTTTTCTAGTTTATCTCCCCTTTTCCCCCTATTACCAGGAAGTTACTTTTTCCTGTCTGGTAAAGAAAGGTTGGGATTGTGTTTTGTGTGATTAACAGCAACTGTTTCATTTAATTTTAAATTCTTCTATAACGGTAATAATAATAATTCACTTCTATAACTACGTTTCTGTCCTAGATTGCCAGTAGATAAGAAAGATCCTCTTTTTGGGAATATCTAAACTCAGCATTCTGAAAATTCTAATTATCTTTAGCTACAGTCCCATTATTATAGGACCATAACATGTTTTTGAGTCCTCTCAGCCCAAAGGCAGAAGCTGGTTCCCACAGAGGAAAAACTCAATTTAAAACATATTTATCTTTCATGAGCCAGTCAAGATATTTCTATTCCCCTCCCGTTTCTCAACAATGGTTGGACTTTCGGTCTCAAGCAGATGATCCCGGAGAATTTATAATCCTGATTGTAATCCGGTCCCCCGTATCTGTGTGTGAATAATGTATGATAGAGGATAATCTGAATCTTGAGTGACACAATCTTTCATTTTGGTCTTCTTTCACACTACATGATGGCTATTAAATTAATCCCCTTTTGGGTCCACACAATCATCATCATTGGACCAGGTTTGCACAATCGGCTAATCTTCAAAGGAACTAACCAGGTTTAGCATATTAAGTCTTTAACTGCCCCTAGGTAAATTATATTGTACACCCCTTGAGGTCTATGTACAATATAATTTACCTAGTGCAGTTAAAGCCTCGAGTTCCCTTTGACCGGGGAAATGAGGCGGGGTATAAATCAAAATAAATAAATAAATAAATAAATAAATAAATAAATAAATAAATAAATAAATAAATAAATAAATCTTTAGTTCTGGATGGGGTAGCACTGCTTCAAGACTTGTGGGTTCTTCTGGACTCTCAACTTCTGCCTGAGGAGCAGGGTGGCAATCATTGCTAGGAGGGCCTTTTAGCACTTTCCTGGATCAGGAAACCTTGTACTCAGGCCCTGATCACCTCTCACTTGGAGTAGTGCAATGTGCTCTACGTGGGACTACTCTTGAAAAGTATTTGCAAACAACTGTTGGCTCGGAATACAGCTGCACAATTCTGGGGGGGAGGCCCTAGGACAGCCCTTGTAACACCTCGGTTATGTGAGCTGCACTGGCTGCCAGTTTACTTCCGGGTCCAATTCAATGCGTTAATGATGACTTTCATGGCATTATCTGAAAAACTCTTCTCACCCCAATGAGATTGACCCGCAGTAGGAGAAGAGGCTGGCTGTGAACCTTTTCAACCGAGGAATTTTGACTGGTAGGGTCCAGGAGAAGAGTCTTCTCTGACGAAGCCCCTGCACATCATATGAAGATCAATGCCATCCTCTTGGCATTCCATAAATACCTTAAAATGAGGACCCATGTTGTTTGGGGGCAATAAGCTGACTTTGTAATTGCTTGGGGAGTGCTGTAAAGCTCTGAGAAGCAGTATACAAAATCTGAGTGCTATTGTTATCCATGTTGTAAGCTACCCAGAGTCCTTCGGGAATTGGGCGGCATAAAAATGTAATTAATTAATTAAAATGGATCTGCAGAGCGGCCTGGGTCCCAGTCAGGGGTGTGCCATTCTAGAGGTGGTTACCAGATGAAATAGCAACTCCTACTTCCAAATTCTGTTAACTTAGCTACTTCTTTGTTAATTTTAATGTATTTATTATTCTCTTACTGCTTTATACTGTATATACTCAAGTATAAGCCTAGTTTTTCAGCACCCAAAATATGCTGAAAAAGTCACCCTCGGCTTATACTCGGGTCAAAGAAAAAA
>JANHGC010004896.1:22938-37766 GCA_027560395.1 Boaedon fuliginosus | reverse complement strand
ATATCATATTAGACTGTGTAGAATTACGGCTTAGAATTTTCCTATAGCAAAAAAAAAAAAAAAAAGGCAGAATAATACTTGTAAATACAAATAAAATAACACAAGCTACTACCTGGTAAACTAGAAAAATATGGAATAGGCAGCATCACCAGAAGATGGATTTGTAACTGGCTGACAAACCATACTTAATACATAGTCCTTAATGGTACTACCTCTAGATGGAGGGAACAGGATGGGTTTCTCCCGGTTCGCTGGTTACCCTCTTTGTGGACACGCTTCCCGATCGGCTGTCAAAAGCGTGCCGCGTGGGATCGCCTTCAAAATCTTCGTGGTGTTCTGCAAACACTCTGATCCAACAGCTGTGCAGCAGCTATCTGCTTTTGACAGCCGATCGGGAAGTGTGTCCACAAAGCGGGTAACCAGCGAACCGGGTGAAACCCATCCCTGGGAGGGAAGTAAGCGGTGGGATATCACAGATATCACAGATAGCCCCAGTACTCTTCAGTATCTTCATAAGAGACTTAGATGAGGGAATAGAAGGAGAACTCATTAAATTTAATGACACTAAGCTGGCAGGAATAGCCAACACCCCAGAAGAGCTCAGAATCCAAAAAGATCTTGCAGACTTGAACAATGGGCCCTATCCAACAATACAAAATTTAATGAGGAGAAAAGCAAGGTTTTACACCTAGCCAGGAAAAACCAAAGGTACCAGTACAGACTAGGCAAAACCTGCCTCACAAACAGTATCTGTGAGAGGGACCTTGGAGTCCTACTGCACAATCACTTAAACGTAAATCGGTAGGTGTAGCAGCAGCCAAAAAAGCTAATACAATCCTTGGTTGCATAAATAGAGGCATAGAATTAAAATCACATGCAGTATTAATACTGTTTTATAAATCCTTAGTAAGATCACACCTGGAACACTGCATCCAGTTTTGGTCACCACATTTCAAAAAAGATATTGAGACTTTGGAAAAAGTGCAAAGAAGAGCAGCTAAGATGATTAAGGGTTAGGGTTAGGGTTAGGGTTAGGGTTAGGGTTAGGGTTAGGGTTAGGGTTAGGGTTAGGGTTAGAAGACAAAAACATGAAGAACGGTTTCAGGGATTGGATATGAATAGTCTAGAGAAAAGAAGGACTACAGGGGACATGATAGCAGTATTCCAATATTTGAGAGGTTGCCACAAAGAGGAGGGGGTCAACTTATTTTCAAAACCACCAGAGGGCAGGACAAGAACCAATGGAAACTAATCAAGGAGAGAAGCAACACAGGAAGTTTTTAAGAGCAGACTGGACAGCCAACTGTTTGAAATGGTATAGGGTCTCCTCCTTGAGTAGGGGGTTGGACTAGAAGACCTCACAGGTCCCTTACAGCTCTATTCTGATTTACACAATAAATAAAATAAATAAAAGGTGAAAGTGTTTTGAATTGATTTGATTTGATTTATTTGACTTATAAGCCTCCCACTCCCATAGGACTCTGGGCAGCTCACAAGCATAATAAAACAGTTTAAAATACAACATTTCTACAAATCTAAAAAATAAATTAATTAAAACTTTAAAACATTAAAAACATTAACAACATAAAATCCAACAGACATGCTAATACACCCATTCAGGGGAAATTTCAATTGTCCCAAGTCGGCTGGCATAGCCCGGTCTTAATGGCCTTGCGGAAGGCTAATAGACTAGGGATGGTCCGGATTTCTGGGGAAAGCTAGTTCCAGCAGGTTGGAGCAGCCACAGAGAAGGCCCTTTCCCGAGGACCCGCCAGAACCCATAGGAGACGGAACCCATAGGAGGCCGACTCTGTGGGATCTAACAGGGCACTGGGAGGCATGAGGTGGGAGAAGGCGGTCTTGAAGTTACCCCAGTCCTAAGCCATGTAGGGCTTTAAAGGTCATGACCAACACCTTTGATTGCACCCAGAGAGCTATTGGAAACCAGTGCAGCTCACGGAGGATAGGTGTTATATGGGCGTACTGAGGTACACCCATAGTCACTTGCGTGGCTGCATTCTGAACTAATTGAACCTTCTGAATGTTTTATAGCCAGGGTGTCTGCATAGGGGGAGATTCAAAAAGTAAATTTGTGACAGCATAAATACTGACTTTTTTGACCCCTCTATCCCACACTTCCCCCCCCCCTCCATGTGGATGCCTCTAGTTTAAACCTAAAATTATGGGACAGAATGGAGCCATGCAATTAACCCTCCTGAATTTCATTTAAATATAGACTTGCATATATCTTGTGGAAGACGTTTGAAGGGAAGGAAAATGTCATAAATACAGCTCCTTAATCTTCTTGTTCTTCTGCAGAATGCTGCCTTAAATGCCATTTTCTATTGTCTTCTAAATAAGGCTGCTTCCTTTGTATATATTTAGTAAGGCAAATAACAGCTCTTTATTTTTTTCCCCTGATTTACTTTTAAAAGATCATATGAATCACTTGTTAATGTTTGATGACATGTAACAATAGAAACTTCATGAAGTTTGGTGAATGGGTATGAGTATGACCACATTCCACTATAATGGGTAAATGTTGCGGCTCAAGAGACCTGTTGGCCCTATCACAACTAAGAACTGGTTGGACCAGATTAGGGCAGTGTCATACGATAGGTCTTCCCTTCTGACCAATCACATACCATTGTTCTTGGGTGCCGTGGGCACTTTTAAAAAGTGACTGGGGGGGATTGGCACAGTGAATTGTTTGTGTTTCAGAGTGAAGGAAGGTGAGTAAACATTTCTTAGGTCTCTAGCTTACTTGTGCTTCAGTTTTGATCTGAAGTGTCCTTTTCTATTGCTAAATCTAAAACATTTGTAAAGTTAATACATATTAACATCTAACACAAATGAGATTAAAACAAAATTTGTCACTGGGTTGCTTCTGTTTGATCATGCTAGCTAAATAGAAAAGCCTTAAATAACTTACATGCCTTACAGTTTATCTAAATGTCGGGTATTGCTTTAAGCTTTTTATTTCTATGTTTCCGGGAAGAAACAAATTATGATGCCAATGGTAATAACCTACCTTTCAACTATTGCTGCTTAATATAGGTGAGAAAACCTTATAGAAAGCAAGTGAAAAAAATTGTAAGCCTTCTAGCTGTTTTTGAGCTGTTTTTATTCAGGAAAAGTTAACAGAAAGTGATGCCTGTAAGTGGATGTTGTAACTTTATACTGAATTCAAGTTATTTTACGGACAGTTTCAGTTTTTTCCTTAGTGAGTTTTATGGAATGGAATAGCTGACAAAACACCATTTTGGACTGGTATCGGGTAGAAAAATTGATGTGTTATGTTCTGTATATTCTTCTAAACTCTGTGAGCTATCTATAATTCTTTTGAATTGGCCCTTATTCAATCTCCGATACTGTATTTATGCTCAGACTCAGAGTTGAATCCTTAAAATATCTATTAAACTCGATCTTACTTGGAAGTCTTATTCAGTTCAGTGAAGCTTGTTCCTGAATAGGTATAGAATAATTTGCCATTGAGTAAAATGTTTTGCATCACAAACTTGCCCTCCACATAAATGGCTAGTATCTATCTGTATGCTACTAAAACTGTTTATTTGTAATCTTGAAATTGGGCGAAATGGTGCATCATAGGGTAACATTTTTTGAACCAAGGTACTTCAAATGGGCTAACATGAAGAAGGTATTCTAAATTCGGAGCCTGTTACTCTTATGGAATTGAAATTTCAACAATCTTCAGATCAGTTTTATTGATCAAGTTATGATCAGTGCAGCACTGTTGTGATCAACATATTTGATCATGATTTCTGATGCTCCCTGTCAGCTTCCCACAAGCAAAGTCAATGGATAAGATGGCATGAAGTCAAAGGTTGCTCCTGCTCCTGCTGCTTTTTTGCCTGCCCATGATCATTCTGTTTATCAGTTTAGGAAATATCACTGAAATCATGATCCAGTGAGTCATAGGTTGTACAGGTTGTTTTTTTAAAGTTTGATTTAACTGTCACAAGCTTCTAGAGACTTAATTCTTACATAATAGCATAGTTTGTATAACTTACAATTAACAGTTGGGCAAAGACAATTTAAGCCAAAATTTCCTCAGCTATTAAGAATCTTAATGTAAGATAAGATTGAAAACATTCCCATTTATATTTGCAAATATTAAGATTTCATGCATTTATCAACTCTTTTAAAGTGCCTTTTTTTTCTTCAAGACACTGAGCTAGAACTTGGCTTTATTCAGTTCATTATTATGGTCAGTAGTTTGTATAACTTGACAAATAAAATATAACTGATAAATAAATGTTCAGTTAAAAATAAAAATAAATACTTTAAGGAAAAAGAATACTGAGTCAACTGATGTTCTTAATATGTTTGCTTTTATGTAAATTCATTGGAATCTAATGATGGTTTTATCTGGATACAATCCAGATTTTCCAATGCATCTTACTCCTTTAGTATAAGGACAATGAACAATGTAATGGCCTAGTAGTAGAGACGCTCGCCTCCTACTCAGAAGGTTGAGAATTCAATCCTAGATAATGGCAGATGTTTCTCTCCTATGGGTGCAATGGAGAGAGAGAGAGAGAGAGAGAGAGAGAGAGAGAGAGAGGTGCCAGGAAGGGTAAATTCATTAAAATCTAATGATAATTTTATCTGGATACAATCCAGATTTTCCAATGCATCTCACTGTATTGGAGATCACAGATAATGTGATCATTATCTTAAATTTGTTATAAATTACCATTTGCAGTCACTGACAACAAACCCAAAACTGTCAGAACAGTTGCTGGCAGATCAGATGACACCTTAAAACTATGTTGTCAATACTATTAATGCTATATAATAGCCATGTTTGGCAGTGTGATTGACATTTTTGTTGTACAAAGAACAAAATAAAAAGTCTAATTCCTTTTTGTTTATTCTGTAAAAAACTGTAACAAATTCAATGAAAG
The DNA here is from genome assembly GCA_027560395.1 of Boaedon fuliginosus. Taxonomy (NCBI): domain Eukaryota; kingdom Metazoa; phylum Chordata; class Lepidosauria; order Squamata; family Lamprophiidae; genus Boaedon; species Boaedon fuliginosus. Next base: position 32,838 of record JANHGC010004896.1, on the reverse strand, counting down.
GACAACTTTAAAAAAAAGATGCTAAATGTGCTTTGAATATCATCTTATCAAACAGTGTAGATGGGATTGATGATTTTATATGTTAGAAATGTCATCAGTTAAACCTTTTCCAGTGAGATAGTCCCCAGATATTTGTGGGAAGTCACAGCTCCCAAAACTTTCAGTTAGCCATTGACCAGGTTCAAGGGGAATCGTGAGAGTTTCTAATGTGTTTTGTGTATTTGTTTATTAAAATTTGAAAAACACTATAATTAACCATAACTGTAGTGTATCAAATATGTTGAGCTTATGAAGCTTTAGGACAAAGCATTTTCCACTATAAGATGACAAATAAGTACAAAGCAGCATAGTTTCAATGGAAAAGCAGAGGTTTGTTTCTAATGAAATGAATTAGATTCAGGGCATGTCATTACAGATCTGTGTAATGTCAATGAGGGATTTGAGAATATCTTGCCAGTCCTGAGAAATTTTGTATTTGTTTTACTATGCTTGGATGCTTCTCAATTGGGAAATTGTTCTAGCATCTGGTATCAGCGCCCTTCTCTAAAAACTGATGAGTAACCAACTGAAACTTACACTTCACAGGCATTGTTTGTGATTTTTTTGATTGACAATCTTGCTGAACTTGAGCAGGAAGATCCAAAATATATATGGGCAATCCTGACTATGAGACAGAATAGTCAAGGAATGATTAAGCATATCCCATTGCTAAGAATAAATTGCATTCATCTATACACATTTACTTGGAGTCACAATCAATGAATATAGTGCAGCTTGCTTGTAGCTAAGTAAATACAAGAGTCTAAGAAAGATCAGAGGAAGAAGTTTTTAAAAGAGCTGCATTTATCTTGCTTCAGATATTCATTAATAAAAAAGCACTGAGAAGTTATGGATTGCTCTGGTCTGAGCAACCCTATAGATTTCATTTATAGATTTCTATGTTCTGTGCCTCAGTATATTTTCTTTAAGACATCATGTCTGGACTTGTCCTATATATGCAGATAAATACACAGATATATATCAATACTATCCATTCTTGTAGAGTGTAATAAATCTGGGATTGTTATTTTGTAAATGTTATAGGCTGGTAAGCACACTTAGAATTTTAAGCGCTAGTTATAAATTGACTGCTAGGATGGGCATGACCAGTTACAAGGCTGCTCTAGAAAGTACTGCATAGTCCATCTTCCTGGCTATTGGCAGCAGAGCAGTTAATACTGGCATAGGACCAAGGTGAAATACATCTGATGGGGTTATGATCAGTAGCTACTGGTAAAATTGTAGTAAGAATTGTTGTAGAAATTGTAGTGTTTATTGGCAGAGGAACTCTGAGGAAGAAGGCAATAGCACATAATTCTTCACAAATGGCTTTACAACCCATGGAAAGAAGCCACCAAGAAATAGTGTCATGTTGCTTTTAAAGATGAGGGCCCCAGGTCTGGAGGTAACTATTTGGCTACAAATCAAGAACAAAAAGGATTCTGAAGTAGGTCTAGGCAGTCTGAATAATTGTATCAAAGCCTTTGGAAAATCAAGATGCTGATTGTATCAAAGCATTTGGAAATTGGTATGGGGAGCTTTGAGCTGATTGAAAAACTTTAGGATGGAAACATGAAATGATTGCAAGAAAAGCTGGATTTTGTTAAAATTGAAATGGCATTGATTAGGAAAGGGTATGAGTAACTGAACTAAAATAGACAAGTATGGGACATTTCCAATCAGACAAATTCAAAATGTTCTATTCTGGAAGTGAACTCCAAATTTAAAAATGGAGTGTAATTTCTATCAGCTTTTAAGGATGGCCACTCAGTTTCTTGATTATACAGGTATATGCACCATCCATGGAAGAAGAAATAGATGAAGAATTATATGGAAAACTACCAGAAATAATAGGTTCAGTACCAAAAAAGCATGTTCTAATAATTTATTGTGGCCTTAAAAGAAAAGTTGGAGAAAACCATATATGATTGGAAAAATTAGATTAGGAACCTACTGTGATGTAGAGCCCATTTCCTTTATGGAAGTCTAACACATTATTTTAATATAAAATATGGTTCTACAAGTGAACATCTCCAAATGGACAACACCATAGTCAAATATATTACATAGCAAGAGATAGAAAAGTTCTGCTGAACTATTGATGCAGATGCTGGAGGTGGATTTGGATCAGTCTACCAGATACTAATCACAACAATACATTTACATATCTGATAAAAAAAGTCTAGAAACTTTTCAATCCCAATACCTAAATTTCATTCCATAAAATTATAACTACACCTGGGGCTAGTGGATTGAGAATCTGAGTAATTTATTTTTTTATTTTTATTTTATTAGATTTATACCCCGCCTCTCTTCCCTGGTCAGTTGTGGGAAGCAGTTAAAATACTATAGAAGTAAAAGAGCTAGAAAGCATGTAACAATGGATTCTGCACAGGAACAAGAAAAAGACTGACTCCTTTGATTTATGGTGTCAGAAAAGGTTGCTTTGTGCTCTTTGAACAAAAGAACCATCCATTCAGTGAATACAGGAGATCAAGCCAGAATGCTCATTGGAAGCAAGGATCTATTCAAACTGCTGGTTCTTAATCTATTACAGTGGTGGCGAACCTTTTGCCGCCCTACCTGCCGGAGGTCTGTGTGCACACGCACGCGCACTCATTTGGCCCCCTGCCCCTTCCCCCCACATGTGTGTGTGTGTGCATCAAACTCCCCCACCCCCCACACGCTCTCCCATCCTTGTTTGGAAGCACAGCTGATCTTCGGATCAGCTGTGTTTCAGCTCTGGAGTTGCGTGGGGGTGGGGGGATGTCATGCGTACATGTGCACGGAGGCAGTGGAGTGCTCCCCTGCCTCCCATGCATGCGTGTGTGACACCCCCACCCTTCCCCACCCCCTGCGCATGCATGCACGACAACCCCCACCCCTGCGTGAGCCAAAACACAGCTGATCAAACGATCTGATGATCAGCTGTGCTTCCAGCAAAGGTATGAGAGGCCACCAAGGAGTTCGGGCAGGTGGGCGGGCCCACTTCAATGATGGTGTGCATGCCTGGAAGCATGGCTCAGCGTGCCACTTCCGGCACGCGTGCCATAGGTTCGCCAACATGGATCTATTACCTCAAAAAACTTTTCATTTCCATCAACAATGCTCTGATTTTTAAAATATTCTGCCCCTTTACCTCCTTGATTATATTACAATTATCATTCCCCCTTTAAACATATTATACAGTATTTTTCTGCTCTGTCTTTCATGGCAATAATTCTTTTATGCATATTTTTCCAATCTGAAAAAAAACCCTTCATTATTCCACTAAACATTTTCCTATTAACATACTTGTGGGATTCTGTAACATAATTTTGTGCCTTGTTCCAGTAGTTTCCTCAATACCTTTCCTTACATCCACTTCCCATTCATTTTATTTGGAGATTGTATTCTAATCAGGTTTTATTCAGGCTTTCACTTTCCCAGGCATTCTTCCTTCATGTCTTCCCATTTTTCTCCCCACTATTCACTTTCCCTCCAAGTTCAACTCTGGATGTTAACAAAATTTTGATCTGTCTCACTGAGCCTGTCATAATTCTCATATTGCTCACTAATTCTGCCTTTCATCACTGACAATCAAATACATAATGCTTTTATATTTGCATTCATATATACATATGAATAGACTTATATTCAAACGCACATTTAAAACAAACTTTTAGATATTTTTTCCAAGCAACTGCTTACCAACAATTACCATTCTTTTTCATTTAATTTTATTCCTGTATTTCTGAATTGCTCAATCAGTTTCCTATATTATGCTGTCTTTTTGCCAGTCATCCATTCATGTCATCTTATTGAATAATTTCCCCCCTGAATTTCATTTATTCAGAATGATCCAGTTTCTTTTTTCATAATTCTTCCATTGTTAGTGTTCAATGGATGTAGCAGCCAGCTGCCACCAACGTATGGGTGCATATGTGTGCAAGCACGCATGCCCGCACGCACACACACACTCACACACACTTATACCACTCCATCCTTTCTGCCATTCATTTCATTCACAAATGAAGCATATACTTTCACTTTAATGCAGGTATTCATCAACTCCACTCTACAAAATTATCACCACCTTCATTCAGACCCCTCTCTCCCTGTTTTTTTTTCTTTTTGGTTTCACAACATCACAAGGTATCTATTTTTCTTGCTTATATTTTATTTGTTAGTTAATGCTCTTGATGTTTATTATTCTTATAATTTGAGTTTCCGTGCAACAGAGTCATCATATGCACCCTTAGATGTTGATCTTTGCCCCCATCCTGGCTCTAAATTATTAAGGTTTTAATACATTTAGGGTATGCCACCAGTGAAACCAATGCCCAATTTTAACCCAAGCATATTTCTGCCACTATATTCAGGTTATAATCTTTAATCCAGAGATTCAGCATATTATTGCCCATTTCCAACCTACTAGGTGGCATTGTAGTAACAAATCCTTTTGGTGCATGATTATTTACCCAGTGTACTTTAGACTATCTTTTGTATTTTGTGTCACCCATATACACTAAAGCCAGTTTGGTCTAGTGGTTAAGGCACAAGGGTAGAAAGCAGGAGATTATGAGATCTAGTTCCACTTTAGCCATGAAAGCAAGTTGGGTGATCTTGGGCTAATAGCTCTTCCTTAGCCTAACTCACCTCAGAGGATTGTTGTTCTAGGAAAAATAGGAAGAGGAAGTTATGTTGGATAGGTTCACCACCATGAATTATTTGTAAAAATAATAAAGATAGAATATAAATAAATAAGCAAACAAACTAATATCTAAGACTGATCTTGAATATGGTGTTGAAAAAAAAACCATTCCCAACTCTTAAGAGTTCTCAGGGCAGCAAAGTATTAGGACATAATTTGTTTAGGGAAAAAGCTAAGAAATCAAATATTTTATAATTAAAGAACAGCTCCCGATGAAATTTCTGAGTATGCAAGCTAGGACATTGTAGAATAAGATTCAATGCCCATAGAGACTCTGTTTTCAGCCACACCCTTTCAAAAATATTTCTCTTTTATCCAAGGCTTCTGTGGTTTTGGCGGAGTCAGGGTGTATTCCCACTCTTTGTTTACTTGAAAGAAAAAATTTGGTTTCTAAGCTTTTGTTCTACAATTTTTAAATGCACCAAAGATCAGTTAGGAAGTTTCATGCACAACAACTTCCTTGACCGGGGAAGAGAGGCAGGGTATAAATCAAAATAAATAAATAAATAAATAAACAAAACAGACAATTCCAGGCCATTCCTGATTTGGAAAGAGATACCTCTACAGGTGTGTAGTTGCCCTTGTCTTGAATCCCAAACCCTTGTGTTACAACTGAGATATTATATTAGCATGTTGATATAAACAAGTGTAAAATATGAAATGCTACCAATGCCAGTAAACAGTTTGAGGAAGGCTGAACTTGTTATGGATATCGCAATCTAGCAGTCTCTAAGTGGTTGGAGCTGTAACTATGATAATTTCTCAACCAGTTATTTCATTGGCCATAGTGGGTGGGGAATGTTGGGAACTGTAATTCAACATATCTGAAGAGCTCTGATTTAGAAACTTTACTAGACATCTTAGAGGTCACACAAACATTTCATCAAGACAGAACTGAACTAATTATACTGCTACATATTTTTCCTCTCACTTTCTTTCCTCACTTTCTAAAGGTGGCATAGTGGTTAAATGCAGTACTGTAGACTTGCGGGCTGTTAGCACTTTGGCAGATTGGATCTCCCAAGGCTCAAGGTTGACTCAGCCTTCCATCCTTCTGAGGTTGGTAAAATGAGGACCCAGATTGTAGGGGGTAATATGCTGACTCTCTGTAACCACTTAGGGAGAACTGTATAAGCACTGATAAGCAGTATATAAATCTTATTGCTATTGCTATTCTTTTAACTTTGTATTATTTTATGTTGTATTATAAATATTACTACCATCAAACCCTTTGGCAGCTCAAATTTTAACATATTTATGCAGTTGTCTTTAAGCCAAAAGAGATTGGTTATTGTTGTAACAAACAATTTTGCCGGCAAGAAAATTAAGATGTTTTAGTTTTTCACTTGTTTTCCTCACTCACTTGAGACCTTTGAAACCAAATGCACACATGTTTTTAAATAACTAATGCTATCAATACTAATCTGGAGCCAGTCTTTAAGTTCTAGCCAGTAATATAGAGTTATTCTTTTTTTTTCTCTTTTCAATGCATTTTTCTGCTTGTCTTCTTCCTCCTTAAAATGCAGGAAACTAATAGTGCCTTTGCTATAAACAAGTTTGATCCTATCGTCAAACTCTAAGGAGTTAAGAATGCTGGTACTAGATTTCTTTTCTTCCCTTTTTCATCAGAATAAAAATGGCTTCTTAAAAGAGAAATGAAATCCATTAAGAAGAAATGGTGGAAGGTATCAGGAACTGTGTATCTAAAAACAATTCAGTTTCATGACCCCCTTGCTTCAATAAAATCATTCATTTTCATTGATTCATTTTCTATAGCTGGTCATCTCACATATGTGATTCTAGATAGCTTACAAATTTAAAACAATACCAAAAAAACCCCCACCAAAGTCATAGAACAAAAACCATTAGAATACATTAAAAACTACCAAAACTACTACAATCATTAAAAAAATGATCTGAAAGGTCGCAATCCAACTTACTAATCATATAGCTATTTAGAAGGTTCCAGACCACCATTACCCAGGCAAGATGACAAAGCCAAATCTTCAGGCCCTTCCTACAGGCCAGAAGGTCTGGGGCCAATCTAAATTCCAGGTGAGTGATGTTTCAAAGGGTGTGCACAATGGCAAAAAAAGTTATCTTCCTGGGTCCCATTAGATGACATTTCTTAGTAGAGAAGACCTGTAACATGCATCTCCTGCCAGATCTTACAAAATGGGTAGATACTGTATAATCAGGGATAGGCAGACCCTAAAATATTCAGTACTTTATTCTTATTTTACTTATCCAAAAAAACAAAGCAGAACACAAATTCTTCTTCATATGATGTGTAGAACTTTTCAAAAAGCATATTAGCAGTTGGTAAGCAGTTATAATAGTTCTGATAATATTTATGGAGATTCTCAGTCATCCAGGTCATGGTTGTCCCAAAGGTAGTCTTCAACTCTGGCTGGATGATGGGGAAATGGGAGGATGAAAAAGCTTCTTGGATAAAAAGTGAAACATCTTCAAAGAAAAACCAGAAAGTCCAGTTGCCTCTTGAAAAACCACTTTTGGGAGTTCTGATAATATATTACTGAGCAAAAGATATTAAGAATTTTTTTAAAAATAAAAATAAAAGGAAAAGATCATCACACTAGCTGCTCAATGAAGAAGGTAAAACATTAATCAGCAACATAGTGAAATATGAACTACTTGATGTGGTTCAATTGTCTCCAATAGATATACGTGTTCCACCAGGAAATTGTGAAGTGTAGAATGAAGGAGCAGGATTGAAATTTGAGATTACAAAAATATGTTTACAGAATACTTATTCATTTTGAAAAAGTTTAAACTTGAAGATCAAGTCAGTTACTTCCTAGAGTGGTGAAGGAATTTGATAATTGCCCAGCAGAACTGTACTATCTTTGAGAAAGAATCAGTAAAGTACCAAAGGAGTGGAGGACAGTAAAAGTTCCCCCCAAAGGGGCAAAGGAAATTGCAGAAAACTTCAATTTGAAATTGATACCTAGAATTATTCTAAAGCAAATCTGTAAGGATTTAATGTGTAAACATCTTGAAAACAAAGCAGCACTTATTACAAGAAATTGTGAAGAGCATATCTTGACAACTAATTTCTCATTTTTTTTACTACTTCTTTAATAGATTGTGGAATGTTATATCTATAATATCTTGACTTCAGCAAAAGATCAGACAAAATTTACTGAAATACGTTGACCAGCAAGCTGATTACTTATAAACTGCAATAAAGTGATTACATAGTTGGCTTACAAAACACACTCAAAGAATTTACTTCAATGGTTATCCATAAAATTGGAGAATGGTATTAGGTGGTATGTCACAACAATCAATTTTATGTCTGACTGAGGAGAATACTTATCAAATTTTGCAGATGATTCAAATTCAGGTAAGGTAGAGCATAGAAGATAGAAATAAAAATAAAAATTATAGTTTAAAAATAACAGAAGAAAATACAACAGATATAAATGTAAAGTTCACAGTTAAAAAAAACTACCAAATCAAATGTACAAATATAGAATGGCGGCTATCTGGTATACCAACTGTGCAGGTAAAAGATTGTGGATGTAGTTATCTGCAATTTAATATGATCCACCAGTGTCACATAACTGGAAAGAAGACACTCAGTTTGCATCAAGAAAAGCATAGACTCCAAATTACAGAAAGTAATCATTCCAGTCAGTCCTGCTTTGGTTAGACTCACCTTGACTAGTGAGGTTTTTTTCCCAGTTTGGGACACCATATTTCATCTTGAAAAAGAGAAGACTGACAAGAAACATGACAGAACTCTTTAAATATCTGAATGAATATCACATTAAAGAGAGTTGTTTTTCTCTCTTATCAAAGAGTGCAAGACACAGCAGCTAGATTTATGTTATTCAGAGGCAGAATCCAGCTAAATGTACATAAATCTTCAGAAATGGCAAAATTGACCTATTTGATCAGGGATGAAACATGTTCTTTTATAAAAGAGTGGAATCCTTTTATGATATTTTGCTGTAAAAAATGAAATGGTGATTTCTGAGTTTGCTGATTTAAAAGGTTGAAAATGAGATAGAAGGGAACCATATGATGTAATTGAGAGAGGGATAATAGGTTGGTCTGTAAGAGCTGTGAAGAACATTGGAAATCACTTCTTTGTCTTTTTCTTGTCATCTTTATTTATACTGTTTTTTCACATTTTTTTCTTTTTCTTAGCTTCTTTTATATATGTCATTTTTAACTTTTATACATATAAAATCCTTATTAAAATTATATTTAAGCAATAGATTTATTGAGAATATAAGAAGGAATTGAGGACTGTGCAGTGTAAACGGATATTCACATTTCCCTCCATCTCATAACTAAAAATAAACAAGAGCACCACACTTCATCCATACGAATATCACTGAATTTCTCTTCTCCTCTGAAATAAATAAATAAATGATTGACGAAAATTAGGGGAAAATATAGTTCTGTATAGCATTAGAAAACATGCCTAGTAACCTTGCTCCTGCAAGTACATGCGAGAATGGTAGAGAGGGTGTGTAAATTCCATAGAAGATACTAAAGACTGGAATGCAGAGCAGAAAGTTTCAGAACTTTAAAAAATTCATCCGGAATGTTACTTTCCTGGTCTCCCTTGTTCTAGCTGCAACCGGCTCTTTGAATTATTTTCTCAGCTGGTTCCATAACAGTGGCTGCAACAGAGTTTCTGATGGGTGTGACCTTCTCACCCAAAAAGGTTGAACCAGACTTGCTGTAGGCTATCTGCCATAAAATAGGAAATAACATTTTCAACTATGAAGCAGAAGCTGTAGCCCAAGGTTGAAGGAACCTCCCAGGTAGGTGTGAGAAGCTATGAAAAATCTCACCCATTGCCTTCCTAGGGGTGATATAACATGCAAGTAGTGATTTTTTAAATCCTACCACAAATAATCAGGTGAATAAATGAATTATGAACTGAAGCATGTAGAATGGATTCCAAAACTATATCAGAATTTAACTGAGGTAGAAATACAAACATTTTCTTACAATACATTATGTGTTCAAAAGCTTAAACAATTCCTAAGTAATAATTCCCACCTAAAAGTTAATAAAACATTTTATATGACACAAGGCTTTCTGCGAGGAATTACCGTATATACTCGAGTATAAGCCGACCCGAATATAAGCCGAGGCACCTAACTTTACCTACGAAAACTGGAAAA
>JANHGC010004896.1:0-14804 GCA_027560395.1 Boaedon fuliginosus | reverse complement strand
CATACATGGCATCAGGTCTCCAAATATTCAGAAGAGAGAATTTTCCTAACTTTACCTGGAAATACTCTGCACATAAAATCTTCCAGGCTACAACCTTTACTATTGCATTTCTCTTCATCTAGAATAGGCAAGCAACCTTGTGACCTCCAAACAACCTTTCCCAGCAGGATCACTTGCAAAAGAGACTTTTAGCTAAGCATCTGAAAGGCACCCCCACCCCTCCCAATGCTCCTAAACAGGAACCTTGGGAAACTTGGCCACATCTACCATATCTCCAAATATAGCACAGATGTATAAATCTTATCCTTTGAATTTACTCAGCTCAAGGGCAGGGGTGGGGATCGATTTTTGAAAAAATAAAAATTATAATTTTATATATATATATATGTTTTCAGCACAGCTGATGGGCTCTGCAGCCTGCCTCAGCTGTTTTTAGGCCTAGAGGCTTCTGCAGGAAGGTTGTTTTCTAAAGAAATGCACTTCCCTCAGAAGCCTTTAAGGGGAAAAACAGCTGACTGGCTGGAGACCCAATAATCAGCTGTGCTGAAAACACAGCGAATATAGGTAAATATACCCTAGGGGCGGCTGGAAGGGCCCAAAATGTAAAAATAAAATAAAATAAAAATTAGCTCTGGCTCGAGTATAAGCCGAGGATGAGTTTTTCAACACATTTTCCAACTGCTGCTTTACTTTGGACACCACTGTGTTAATTAGATTGATTGTTGTTTTATTAAGACATGTTATGGTTAAGCATCCAATTGGATTCATCTTCCTTGATATTGAATTTGCATGAATACTGGTAGTATTCATGTATTCAGAGTTGGGACCAGAAATTCTAATTTCTTGTTAAGCAAGGCAGTTGTTAAACCCACTTTTATGACAATCTTTGCCATGATTGTTAAGCAGTTGTTAAGTGAATCCTGTGGTCGTTAAGCCAATCCAGTCTACCCTCAGCTTCCCCATTGCTTGCTGGAAACCAACTGAGAAAGATGCAAATGGTGATCATATCAGCCCAGACCATCATAATTACATGCCAGTTGCAAACACCAGATTTTTATCATGTGATTGTGCTGCAACTATCATAAGTGGGAGGGCCAGTTGCAATGAACATTTTCAGTGCCATTGGAGCTTTGAATGGTCACTAAATGATTGGTTGTAAGTCGAAGAGAACCTGTATATTCTCAGTATAGCAAATTAATGCTAACTAGAAGCTGTGGCTGGTAGCTTCCTGGATTGTTAACTAAAGTAATTAAATGGAGCCACATCATTCTGTTCACTGCCTATAAACTTTTGCAAACAAAAGGAACAAAAGGGTTTAAAAGATCTGTCAATTTAATACCACCTAAAGTAGGTTGGAAAGTCCTATGGTAGTCTTGATTCCACTAGCTGCTGTACAACATGTTAACAGGAGTAGAACATTCTCAATAATAGTGTCCTATTCATGGAACTTGCTCAAGGATTCTTGTTGTTTTATTCCTGCTTTGATCCCATCATTTTTAAAATTTCATTTTGTGGTCAATATGGTTTTTTTCATTAGAAGTCTATGAGCAATATATGGACAAATAATTTAGCTGAAAGTTGCTTGAGAAGCTTTTCATGCTTCTTTCCCAAGCTTTTAATTCTGGCAAACTAAAGGAAGAAAAAGGAAGAAACAGAAGGTTAAAGACAGATTTCAGGGGCGGGGTATTCTAGCACTCAATTTGAGATTGAAGTGTATCGAAGGTTCTTTGTGACATGTGTTTTGTTTGTGTTTAGTACATCATCCTGATGATGATTGTCTTTGCCTTTGAAGTGGCCTCTAGCATCACAGCAACAGTGCATCGGGATTTCGTGAGTATTATGCCAGTGATTTGTCTATTCTCTCAGATGCGCTCAATTCATTGTAGAGATTAAAAGGGGAGGGATTATTTTCTGTAAACATGTTGTAGATCTGGCAGCACCTTTATATGGTATGAACAAGTTTTTAATTCATTATTTTAATCTAAGGGAATGCAAATCTTTCTATCACATCTGTAGACTGGAGGATTTTATTTGTTTGTTGATTAGAGTCTCTTCATTAGCATACACATTTCAGTGATATGATCACTTTTAAAAAAAAATAAAAATAAAACTTAATTACATATGAATTCCTTAAAGTTATTCAGTGATGTACTCTACCAAAAACTGGAATTTGTGGGTTAAGCTTGCGCTAATGTTATTTACATTAGTTAGCATGCACTACTGGAGGAAAATAATTAACTTTAATTAGTTTTTAAAAATCTAAGAAGTATTTGTTAGATGTTACCAAGGATGCAACTTCTGACTTTATGGAGTTTTCTCCAAATATGGGGAAAAGCTCATATTTGTTCCTTTCATTACCACTTAGCTTACAACTGAACTTTTCCTGAAGCAAATGTTGGAAAAGTATCAGAATCCAGACCCAATCAACAATGATGACAAATGGAAGAGTGAAGGTATTACCCGGACATGGAATCGTCTCATGTTGCAGGTAAGAGTACTGTACTACTTTGGGACTAATTCTTCACTCTCATTTAAGAATATTTTTATATTGTGACAGTGTTAGCATGAAAGTCTGAAGGGACTGTGGGAGGCAGATGGGGGAGAAGTTCAGTTTGTGTGAAAAGACTCATCACAGACCAGATGGGCAGACATATTTCAAAGAGATTCTGGATTAATTGGCTTACTACCTAAAAAGTTGATCTTACAGTTTTCAAATTTGTGCTTTATAGCATTTAAAGCATCATTCTGAAATCTATGTGGTTTTTGCTTCTTGAGCTTGACGACCATGTGGAGTTTAAAATAAAGGGATTGCAGCTATAATTCTATCATGCATTACTCCAATTGAGTGGAAAGGTCATTTAAAAATGAGTACACATAGTATTAGAAATTGCTTGTAATACATCACTACTTACAATTTCTGATCAGCTTGGATCTTCATTTATTGATTTGTTCACAACTTTGGAGACTACAAATGTCATCTTTAGGCATTCAAACACTGTTTCTGACTCTGTTCTCAACCTTCTGGAGGCACAGAGAAACCCCGAAGAGGAATTATAACTACATTTGATTACAGTACTTCAAAGACTTATGTTATGTATTTATTTCTATCCCACCTTTATTATTTTTACAAATAAGTCAAGGTAGCAAACATATCTAACACATCTTCCTTCTCCTATTTGAGCTTCTAATTTATTTGTTCTATGCAATTGGACACTACAGGTTGTTGATATGAGATCTGATCTGAATAATTGTCATAATCTATAAATTTATTGTCTTGACCTTAAGCAACATTTTTGTATGAATTTGACCAAAAGTGATGAGATGATGCAGAGTTAGCTCAAAACTTGGGAAGTTTTTGAAAATGTAAACTACTTTTCATCCCCATTGATATGATTTCATACTGCATTGAAATATCTGGTAAATTATCTATCTGAGCAAATCAGAGTTCATTGATGTGCTTTTTGTATTAGATCCAGTTTTGTTACCTTCCAACAATTTTCAGTGTTTTTACAATGTGAAACAATTTACAATGTGAAACATTGTAAAATTGATGCTGGTTCATTGGATGTAAATTTTTGGTAAAAAAAAAAAGGTAAATTGACTACAATTTCTTGCATTTTTTTTTTAAATGACAAGTGCAGTGCCCTATTATTGCACCCCAACAAATGCATTTTTCCTTCATAAATCCAGAATAAATGCTGTGGTGTGAATGGTCCAGCCGACTGGCAAACATATACCTCCATTTTTCGGACGGTGAACAGTGACGCAGATTTTCCCTGGCCACGACAGTGCTGTGTTATGGATCTCCTAGGAAAAGCAACTGACGTGAATGGCTGCAAATTAGGGGTGTCTGGCTATTACCATAAGACAGTAAGAATTTATTCTTATTTTTGTTCTGCACCAATCAAAGTACTCATTGATATTTGTCTTCTCTGAAATGTTAATGGGATGCTCAATGGTAGTAATATTTTCTCCCAATGTGGTAGGCTGAATGTTCCTCTTTTCGTTCTGTTCCCTGTTTACACCCCTCCCTCCAGTAAGTAGCATATAAGAGAAGGACAACCCTACCATAAGATAAAATGAAGCAGCTGTGTTAAGCAGCAAATCAAGGCAGCTGTTAATTAATTAATTTATTTATTTATTAAATTTATACCCGCCTCTCTTCACCCGAAGGGAACTCGAGGCGGCTAATTAAAGTAAGTCAACCTTTAATATTCTGTCTTCCCAGCCAAGAGCAGTTGCTTTATGGGGACTAAGGCATGCAATTCTCCAGAATGGTCTACTACTGCTAGCTACCCTACACCATTATTTTAAGGCAATTCTCAGGAAAATCCAGAGATGGCTGTTGCAGCCATCTTGAAATGTGTCAGTCTGAGGATATCAGTCAACTGTTAATAGGAGGAAAAGTAGTTGCACTACTACTTCTGCAGTGGAAGAAGTGGAAATAGACCAGAGAGTAGATTTTTCAGGTCTGCTACTGCTTATTAAACTTATGGACAATCATATTTATACAAATTCAACAGGCTGAAATATTATTGATGGATATCATGCAATTTCTTCATCACTCTGCTATATCTACTGGCCTACTGTTATTTGATTAAAATGTGAGGGGATGGAATGCTGTGATAATCTTAAAAACTAACACATTGATTATAGCATAACTTTAATAGACTTGAGTCCATTACTATGCACCTGACAGCCTTCACTTTGTCAATTCTTTAAAATGGGATTCCTCTATTTCAATCTTGATAATCACACCAGTGGTTTCAGTGACTGTTAACCACAGCAGTACAGCTGTTTGAGAAGGAATTTATTTGAAAAGATGGGTGCTAATGCTAACACTCTAATGAAATTTGACATAATTGCTTTGGTTATTGTTCAGCCCTTTGTTAGACTGATGAAGTTAAAGATATTTTATTTCCAGAGAAATCTCCTCAACTTCCAACCAGGAAGTATGTTTTCTCTCTTTTTTGCTTGATGACATATTTTTTTACTTATTTGCAAATATTAGTATACGTACTATTCTCAAGATTCCCACGTTGCCATTTTTTGGCTCATACATATTCAGGTTTCAAATTTGACACAAAAATATCTGTGTAAGAATCCATAAACATTTTTTTGTACAAATTTCAATCTAAAATGCATGTTTTTGTATGGAGTTTTATTAATGTGTACATAGTTTACAAGCAATTTCTCTGAGTACATTTTTTACCTTCCACATACACTTTTGTGGATGTGGACATATTTATGGGTTGCAAGCCATATTGCACAATTCTGGAAACTGCCAGTATTGACAAGTAAGTTCATCCTAGTTCCATATGAATCAGGCAGATACGAGTTCACATTAAATCTTGCCGGTATTAATTTACATCAGTTCTTCTTTGGAATGAAGGCTTAGCAACTAGATCCATGCGCTTTAGCTGATCCTCTTCCTCTTTATTTTCCCCTAGGGCTGCTATGAAACTATTGCTGGCCCCATGAATAGACATGCCTGGGGCGTCGCCTGGTTTGGATTTGCCATTCTGTGCTGGACTGTAAGTATCTAACAGAACTTTATTTGTTGGACTTCAGGATTTAGTGTCTTTAATGTGACTTTTAGTGCTTTTTTAAAAATAATTTTTATTGATTAAAACTTTACAACACAAACAATACAACATATAACAAAAAACAAAAACAAAGCAAAAAAGCAAAGAAGAATATATATATATTCTATATATCTACAAAATAGATAAAAATGAAAGTAAATTTTCCTTTTTAAGATTTACACACTTTGTTCATTGCTTATTGAATTTACATTCATCTATGAGAATATCACTCCTCCCAACAGATATATATCTTATTTCTAATTTCTCTTTCATGTTGATTTCTATTCTTGTTTCTTTTTGAGCCAATTATAAAATATATCCCATACTTTATAGCATTCATGGTCATCTTTCCCTTTCAGTTTTAATGCTAATTTGTCCATTTCTGCACATCTATAAATCTTATTTATTCTCTGGGAATACAATGGAGCATCTTGCAATTTCCGATTTTGCGCATAGGTGATCCTTGCCGCTGTTAGAGTATGTAAAATTAGATGTGTCATTTCTTTACTTAAACCTTGTGGCAGTATACCTAGTAGGAAAATCTCAGGTCTTATCTCAATTGGCTGATTTTTTATTTCTTCTATCAATTTTTTTGTGTCATTCCAATATTTTTTTGCCTTTGGGCACTTCCACCACATTTGAAAGTAAGATCCCAGGGTTTGGTTACACTTCCAGCATCTAGTAAGCCCATTGTTTTTCATACTGGCTAGCTGAGTTGATGAATAATGCCACCTGTAAAACATTTTGTATGTTTTCCTTATATGCAGCTTATCTCGTTATTTTTAAATTTCTCTTCCATAGTTTATACCAATTTTCCAGTACCTTTTAGAGTTAATGTTAAGCTCTGCTCTTAACCTTTTACTTTTTTGTTCTTTTATTTTTTCATTGTGTTATCCATTCTGTATGGAAAGTTTTGGTTCTATTAGGGAATGTATTTGCCTTATCCTTTTTTGTTGCATTAAATTTTGTTTGTAAATGACTTCTAGCAAAGACCTGCCTGCTTATACGGTTGACACTAATGGTTGTGTGCAATTAAAGTAGCTTGGGTTTTAGCTTTTGTACAGCTTAATTCAGTCTCCAGTGTTTTGGGATTGAACTCACAGTTTTAATGTTGTGAGCCAGCTAAGGTCAGATAAGCCTTTCATAACAGGGGAAACTTGTTTGCAATATACTGTACGACTTGTTTGTGCTGTCCTTCTTGGACACTTGCAATGGCTACCTGAGTTTACAGAGTCCCTTAACCAGTATAACAAGCCTCAGTTTAAATATAAAATGACCTCAAGGAAGGCAATAAAAAGAATGTGAATAAATGCAGGAAGACTGGTTATGAGCAAATGAGAGCCATGTGGACAAACATGATGAGAACGTTTCACCTGAATGACAGGCATAGTAGAATATTTAGGATGTCTAAATAATGTTAGAGTTGGTCTAGGCATAGCCAGGCTGAACAGGAACATGAATTCTAAAGTTCATCAATAGGCTGAGGCAAGCTAGACAGTGTCTCTCATTCTCATCTTAACAAATACAGTGGTACCTCAGTACTCATTGTTAGTTGGTTACAAAGGCACAATGCATCCAGAAACAATGAGTTTCAAGCAAATTTATACAAAGTAGGATGACAGCCGACACCGACAAGTTCTATCCTGTGCATTGAGTACCAAATACAATGAATATCGGAACAAAAGTTTCATGTCAAAATCCATTGACTACCAAGTTCAATGAGTTTCAGAGCAGTTGAATACCAAGGTACCACTACACTACAACACAATAATTGAGGAAGGGAAAGGAAGGGACGCTCTTCTTATTTTCCCAAACCTTATTCAAGAAGAAATTGGACATTGGTGTTATTCAAAAGTAAACCAAGAATTCTCTTTTCCAGTCTCTCCCTTTTACAATATGCTTGAATATGTGAGATTAGTTATGATAGCCCATCTTGGTCTACCACAAATAATCAGTTCAGATTTTTAACAAGATGTGTTCTCTGTCTAGGACAGAGCCTTTAAAAGATTCTGAGATGTGCAGCTCAGAATCTGGCTACTCCTCCCACTCCTTGCTTTTTTTCTTACTTTTCTTTTACATGACATCAATGTAATATTTTTCTCATTGTTTTCTCCTCATTGAGGAGAATTTAACAATAGAAAGGGCAATGTGGGGAGTGTTGAAATCCTTATATAATCTTTATTTTTATATTTAAACATATTTATTTTTTTCTGCCCTGATTAAACTATTAATTTCTATATTCCAACCAATCAATCAGTGTTTTTCAAATTTGACAACTCTCAGAATTCCCCATGATTTCTGTCTGACATAAATGCATGCTGACTGGGGAAATCTGGGAGCTGGAGTCCACACAGCCCCGCCCTAGGTGTGCAGGCAAGACTAATTGCGTTTCTTTCCAGCTTTGAAAAAGACCTTGCTCCAATAGCCTCCTGGGTAGGGACGAAAAAGCAAAAGCATATTCCTGGTCACTTTGAGCTTGGCTTGCCTGGTTCAGGCACACCTAATGTTGGCATGTATTATCCGGAAAGGAATGTAGCTGTCAACAGGAAAAGTTTGTCACCTCTGCCCTAGACATTGCCACAGTCAGGCAGAAACATGCATGGAAACAAGGTTGTCCTAAATTCCTGGGCAGTCTGAATATTTGTTTCTGTGCATACTTTTTGGCAGTGACTGTAAGGGAAGCCTTTATGAGATGCTTTCCAATAACTTACATCATTGCTTCTTTGTCTGCAGAGTTTTCCATAAAAAGAGGAAGACCTGAGAACCATTTTACTTGCAGACGTTTTCATAGTTTTTCTGTCAGCCATGGTGCTTATTAAATTTATACATTTGTATTTCTATTTGGTAATAAAACCACCTTGGGGTTTTATGTTGAACACAATACATACTTAATTCAGAGAGGAAGTTGTCCCACATCTAATTATGCTGCTTGTACAAATTAAGTTTAGGCTGTTCTTCTGTTCAGTGGACTTTTAAGGTGGAAAACCAAAATGTGGTGCATAAAAAAGGATGTTTGCAATAATTCTCTTTGAATTGTTTCCCTTTTTTTCCAGACTTGGGTCCTTCTTTGTACGATGTTCTACTGGAGCAGAATTGAATATTAAGGATGTAATGGCCTCGCAATCTGTTCTTCCTGCTTTTTTCCATAAATCTATATCGGGGTTTTTTCTTTCTTCTGTTCAATTAAGACCATTTCTCAGAGACTACCTGGACAAGTACCTGAAATTTTCTTGGCAAGGTTTTTCAGAATAGTTTGCCTTTGCCTCTTTTCTAGAGTTGAAAATGACTGGCCCAAAGTCACAACTAGCTTTGTACAAGCTACAACTTATGGTCTCCACATTGGTAACCTGATGTCTTAAAGAGTACACTAAACTGGCATTCACAAATGATTCATATCTATATAATTTCTCTCTGTGGAATTTCTCAAGATGTCCCTTTAATCTTGGCTTTTCAGACATTGTAGCTATTGTAATCACAAGGCAGAAAACTGGACTATTCTAGCTGTAACTATTCTGTAAAAATCAAGAACATGGTAAGACGTAGCAATCTATGAGAAAATGGAGGTAGAGTCCCTGGTGCTGTCTTGTTTGTTTTGCCAATGTTTCATCACTCAACTAGGTAACATCATCTGTGCCAATGAGTGTTGGATTTGCTCCCTGTTTATGTACAGCAGCTTGCCCTGGCTGTATTAGTGGAGCTGTGCTTTTTTCTTCAGTAGTTACTCTATTAATTACTTGATTAGATACATAGAGATAAACCACTTTTATATATCATTCAAAAGAGAGAATTAAAAAACTAAGAAAGAAACAAAAAGACCACAGCACATCATCTCCAGCATCCAAAACTCAATGATTCGGGATTAATACCAGATAAATAATAGAGAAAACCATCTACTCCTTCACTCAAGGAGAAAACCACAACCCTACCAACACTGGTAGGGCAAGCTACTATATATAAACAGGGATAAAACCCCAAACGTAGACTAATGGTGTTACCTATTTGGCAAATGAAACATTGGCAAGCAAGCAACCTGCCCAGAGAACGCCAAGGATTTCACAGTTCAACCCTGAACTACATTTATTCTTTTTTTTTTTTTTGGAAATGGCCATTTTAAGAAAATAAGGAAGTGTTGAACCAGTTATTTGGAATGATTATCCAGGGTTTTTTGCAGTATTTTTTGGCTACCTCTGATTACTGGTATACACATACAATCCTCAATTTACCAATGTTTGATATGATTCCTAAATTATTTACAAGAGAGAATGACTTCTTAAAAGGACCAAATGTAGAGGAACAACTATACTTGAAAACACATTGAATGCAAGAGATACCCTAACATTTTCCTTGGATCTTGAATAAAATATATTTTGTTACAATTCACGATGAAATAATGTCTATTATTTTAATATGAATGACTAATATATAGATGGCCAACCAATTACACAATCAATCTTGTGTTAACACATCAAACTGTAAGCTTTGTTGTGATATGCCTTGTACAGAGAATTGTAAGATGCAAGTGATTTTCCATGAAATGTAAGCTCTAAAAAGAAATACGTTTTCTGTATATTTTATTCCTGTTCACATCTTTATTAATAAACTGTTTTTTTAAATAAAATAAAGATGGTTAAGAGAATAGAATTTTGTCTCACATGTAACCCAAGTATATTGATTATAGATTCTAGAGATTGCTCTTATGCTTTCCTAAGCTGAAGAACTGGAATGAATCAGGCTTTTTTTAAGCTAGTGGGAAACTTCAGTTATTGAGTCAAATCTGTGTCTTCATTAAAAAAAAACAGTAAAGATAATCATGTGTCATAAGGGACTCTTTAACTGCAGGCCTGGATTCTTAAGTATAATTTTGATTTCAATGTATCAACGTTAAACCTCTTTTACCTATAATTTCATGAAACAACATTTGAATTTGTAAATAGAATATCATAGTTTTAAGCCTTCCATTTTGTTTCCCAATGACCCAAATGAAGATTTTGCGGAGGGATAGAATGCACAAAAATATTTTTCACGTGCACTTTCTTCCACAATGCAAATGTGATGAAGTGAGGTGAGGTTTAGAGGGCAGGATCATATACTGCTCTCAAATTGCCAATGAATGAATATGCTGAAAGGGAAACTTCTATAATATACTAAACAGTGTATTGATTTTTTTCTGGATTTGCCATAACATTATTCAGAGGGTTACTCCAGACAACCGCTGGAAGATGTGCTAATTTTCAATAAAAACAACCAATAACTTCCTGTATGTGAACTGTTCTCACCATCACCCAATTTTTGCAAAAGCAGTAGCTATTTTCTTAAGGCTATTCAACATTTCTGCAGTGGTTAAACAGGCAGTATAGCTGCTGGGTAAGTAGCTAAGTATTATTCCATACACCTAGATGTTGCTACTAATATTCCAAAGAGTTACTGCTTACCAACTTAGTCTGATGAGAAACAAATTCCCTTGGATTCAAAACATACTGTCAGTACTCCCACACTGTAAGAAGTATTCACCCTGGGGCAGTTTAGGGAGAGCAATGAAAAAGAGCAGGAGATGGGAAAAACAAATTCCGTTGAGGAGAGACTGAAAGTCATCATTGTATTTAGCCTTTCAAATGCAAAATAGAAGGGGGGATAATAAGTGGAAGAGATGTTATTTTTTAAATACCTAAGGAGAGTTTGGTTTGGTTTGGTTTGGTTTGGTTTGGTTTGGTTTGATTTGATTTCACAGTGACACCAGTAACAAGGAAACATTGTAGTTTATCCTACACTGGATATGTTGACAACCATTTAATAAGGGTTGCTTTAATTTGTATTACTGTATCAATTGAAATCTATGACTTAAACAGCTTGTCTCTTTAAAATAGTCACTGATTTTTTCCAAAGTAAGTCATGAGAATCAGTTAGTATTGTATATATTTACAGATAAGTTAAATATTTTAGGTTTCAAAATACACATCAAAAATTGGTTTTGGTTAGCTGTTCCATTGGCATATACAGTAATGCTTTTAAATATATATGTTTATATGCTGCCCATCTTGTGGCATATGATGTACTCAGTGATGAGTCCATCTATGGGAAAATTGACCTCTGAATTTTTAAAGAAAATATCATGAAAAATGTCCCATCCATGAATAAGCTAATTGTACAGATTGAAACATTAAAAAAAATCCACGGATGAAACATTTTTCATATTTTGATTACATTTCTAGAGTAGATTTATCCCTGAAAATATATGGCACTTTTAAAGGAGTTATAATGAATTCTTTACAATGACTGAAGAATATGAACATAGCAAAATTCTGCTTAAAAGAATTTTCAGGATTTCTTCATTCAATCTTTTGTCATTGCTTCATTTTCACCAACTTTGGTACTCAGAGTGCATTAAAATGAATGGCAGAAATAATAAAAGAAAGATGAGCAAAAACTTGTCATTGGAGGTGAGTTCACAATATCATCAGTGAAACTGCTGGCACACATTACTATCACCTATTCATGGAGTTCTACAATAACTTCTAGACTATATTGTGGAAAAATAGCTTTTGTCCAATGATTGTACCTTGACCATAGGTATTCTCAGATATCAGGGGTGTCAAACTCGTGGCGTCATGTTGTCAAGTGATGTATCATGACTTTCTCCCCTTTCGCTAAACCGGGAGGTGAGCATGACCAGCATGTGATGTATCTGGCCCTCAGGCCACGGATTTGACACCCCTGTCATATGTTTTTGGTACAAATTTTAAATATTCTATTAAAGGGGCATGATGGACAGGAATATAGTCTGAATCTGTCACCATGTTTTTCACAAAAAAATGTTGGTAAGATTACTCAATTATTTCTCAATTCTTCACATACTTCTTTTCCTGTAAAACCTGTATTGTTTCTTTGTTCATCTTACAACTTAAACTGGAGTAATAAACCAATACTACGTAAGTTAGGACTACTTTTATTGTAACAGACATAGAACAGAATTTTTTAAGTCTGAATGTGTTTTCCCCTCCCTCCCTTTATCGTTGTGTGAATGAGAAAAGAGCCTATCTAAGATGATTTCTCAAATTAATTTCTTGGAATGGGCTCAACTCCCGCTTATCTGACGTCTTCCTTAGTAATGGTTCTTCACCTTATCTTCCGAGGCTGTTGCCAATGTTCTCTGTATCATCTTACACTTACGTGCTTGTGGGAAGCTGCTAAAAACAAGAAGCAACTAGTGGTGTTTGTTATTCCGGTATTCTGGCCACTCTGCAGGATCTCATGAAGAGGTTTCTGCTAACGAGTTAGATCATATCTATAACTGAAGAAGCCAGAAATTGAATTCGTGATTTTTCTACATGCAAAGCATTTGTTTTATCCTAGTATCCTGTATCTTCTACATCAGGGGTATCAAACTTGATTTCATTGAGGGCTGCATCAGGGTTGTGTTTGACCTTGGAGGGCTGGGGTGGGTCTGGCCAGGGTGTGTGTGGCCAGATCAATGTCATTCATGCTGGAGGCACCCGTGGCGGCCCGAGCACTCTGCCAGCAAAAACGGGATCCTCCCGAGTTCCGTTTTCACTGGCAGAGGGTTTACAGGAGGCTGTCTCAGTCAGTAACAGAGCTGAGGAGCTCATTTTTTTCTGGCAGAGGCACTGCAGGCCGGTCCCTCATTGTTTCCAGGGTGACCCCACAGGCCAGATCTAAGCTCTTCATGGGCCTTGAGTTTGACGCCCCTGTTCTACATTATGTCAGCCAATTACAACCTGGAATAACCACAGGCCATGGTTGTGGCTGAGAATTCAAAAAGTTGCTTCCCAGCACAAATGGAAGTTACTGGATCAGAGAATGTACTACTTTTTTCTCCATCCCACAAAAATACTGTCTGGGTACATGTCAAATCACCCAGCTCTCCTGACGTTTAATGTTTTTAAATAAAAATAATAGCTTCCATATTGAAAGCAAAAAAAAGAAAAAGAAACAAAACAAAAATCCTGCTTCTGCTTTCACATTATTTCTAGGAATATCACAGCATTTTGTGAGTGCATTCATTCTCCAGATTCTAAATATACTTTAAGTCTCTAAAGACTGTTAACCCCTGCCTT
Organism: Boaedon fuliginosus; assembly: GCA_027560395.1. Classification (NCBI taxonomy): domain Eukaryota; kingdom Metazoa; phylum Chordata; class Lepidosauria; order Squamata; family Lamprophiidae; genus Boaedon; species Boaedon fuliginosus. Next base: position 1,147 of record JANHGC010004896.1, on the reverse strand, counting down.
ATGGCAACTATATAGATAGGAGGCTATAAGCATGGGTATGATCCCTCTAATGTTGTTCATGAGTATCTGAACAAATGCTTTTCCAAGTGTGTCTCTCCAAGTGCTTGCAACAACACTCCAGCCCCATCTAAATATGACCTGTCTTTTCAGTCATGTTGGAATTGCATAGTTCTTACAGAAAGAATATCCCCTTGTAATAATTAAACAAGGCTCTTCTTTAACAAGTGGTTTAAGGTTGTAGATACTCCAGGACACATTGAGAGACATAGAATTCCTTTTGATCATTTTGATCATTTTTCTTTGGACAAAATTTGGTGAATTTTCAGTTGCCTAAGGTAATGGTAATGAAATATAGAATAACAAATGTTGTATTTGCTGAGACAGAGATTAACTTTCCCCATTTTTAAAATAAGATTTTTTCCCCTAAGTTCTTTCAGCAGTGGAAAATGAGTTCAACATCTGTTTTTTGTTTCTTTGCTTCAGCTTTTGCCTTTCAGAAAAGGCTCCTTTTTCAGAAAACTTCAGCTATGTTATTTTATCTCCGGTTTTGTCTTTTATCCCTTGGCTTATTATTAGGCAGCTGCTGTATTTGCTTTGAAGTGCTAACACATCTTCCTATTGCTAAAATTAAATATTTCTGGATTGCACTTTCACTAAAGCTAAAAGGATATGATGCATTTCCTTCCTCCACTAGCATCACTGACATTCAATCAACAAAAACAATAGTATTTGCATGGCTATGGATTAGGGACCAAAAATTTGGTTCTGTTTTGAATCAACTCTTTGCAGGGGGGCGGGGGGAGGCTCTGAGGAAGTCCATCATAACTTTGAATGATTGCTCTGCAATGGTTGTTAATCAAGGACTACCTGTAATAAACCAGATTTTGCTCTTTTTAAGTGATATAACTTAAAATGTGTTCTGAATATTGTAGTACTGTAAACAGTCACTATTTTAGAGATAGCAAGAATATAGTCCTGAGCACTTATTTTATTTATTTATTTATTTATTTATTTTATTTATTAAATTTTTATGTCACCCAATTCCCAAAGGACTCTGGGTGGCTTACAACATAGATAGCAATAGTACTCAGATGTTATATACTGCTTATCAGAGCTTTACAACACTCCCCAAGCAGTTACAGAGTCA
>JANHGC010004894.1:2253-13711 GCA_027560395.1 Boaedon fuliginosus | reverse complement strand
TTATTATACGCTGCCTCAGTGAAAGGCAAGAGATCCACCCATTTGTTTGGCTGGTCTGTGATGTAACTCCTGATATATTGTCCTATCATGGCGTTAGCTCGTTCTGCTGCCCCATTAGTCTGCGGGTGGTAAGCTGTACTTAGGCCCTGTGTCGAACCCACCAGCATAAGAAACCACCACCAGAATTTAGCGGTGAACTGTACACCCCGGTCAGAAATTATCCGAGTGGGTATCCCATGCAGCCGGTATATATGGGTTAGGAACAGGTGGGATAATTTCCGGGCTGATGGGAGGCCTTTGCAAGGGATAAAATGAGCCTGCTGGGAGAACAAGTCAATCACCATCCAGATCACCGAATAACCACCATCAATTGGTAGGTCTACCAAAAAATCCATACCTACTACTTCCCATGGTTTCGTAGGGCTGGCTACGGGCTGGCTACGGGCTACAATAATCCAGGAGATTTACCACCACCCCGCCCTATGCTTTGTGGTTGCACAAATATGACAGCTCTGAATATATTTGTCTACATCCCCCCTCATATGTGGCCACCAAAACTGTTTCCGGAGAGTATGTAATGTTTTGGTATAGTCAAAATGGCCTGCCGACTTCACATCGTGACACCGGTAAAGACACTTTTCTCTCAGTCCTTCAGGTACATATACTTTTCCCTTTCACCACACCAGACTTTGGTTGAGTTGCACCTCTGTTTTGTTAGTTTTATACCATGGGTCTTGGTTTAATTTTTTCATATCTCTCCGAACATATCCTTTGGTGTAAGACGGCCTACGTTTTTTCCCGACTCTAGGGGAAATACTGCTTGGAAGACCTCCTCTCGTTTCGAATGATACTGCGGTTTTCTTGACAATGCGACAGCTAAAAAATTTCTCCTACCCGTGATGTACTTTAATCAAAAATTAAAACGTTGATAATAATTTACCCAACAAGCTTGTTTGGGGGATAGTTTCCTAGGTTTTTGTAATGCCTCAAGGTTTTTGTGGTCCGTCCACACCTCGAAGGGATGTTTAGCCCCTTTCAATAGATGTCTCCAGGTGGCCAACGCCCACTTGACCGCATAGGCCTCTTTCTCCCAGATGGCCCAGGCTCTTTCTTGTTCCGTAAACTTCTTTGAAGCATATGCACAGGGACATAACCTCGTTTCCTTAGTCTCTTGCAATAACACTGCTCCCATGGCCACGTCACTGGCATCTACCTGTATAATGTATCTTAACTCAGGAATTTGGGTGTCTGAGTATAGGTTCTTTTGAAAACAAGAATTTCAAGGTGCTAAAAGCTTTATTGCATTCCGGCGACCAGTCAAGTGCTTGATTGGGACGCGGCTTCTCAATCCCCAACTGTTTAGTTTTTAGTTTATCGGTGAGGGGCAAAGCTATTCGTGCGAATGAAGGGATAAACTGTCTATAGAAATTGGCAAAGCCTAAAAAACTCTGTAACTGCCTCCTCGTTGTAGGCACCTGCCAATCAATTACTGCCTGCACTTTTGTTGGATCCATCTCTATACCCCTTCTTGATATTCTATACCCCAAATAATCTGTTTCTTTATGAAAGGAGCACTTAGACACTTTAACATATAATTCAGCCTCCAAAAGCTTCTTTAGCACTTCTCGTACTAATGGTATGTGGGTCCCTAGGGTTTGAGTATAGATGAGGATGTCATCTCTTCATCTGCCCATGAAGAGCACTCGGAGACTTCAACTGGTGCAGAATGCGGCCATGCGAGTGATCAATGGTGTACTCCGGTGCACCCATATAACACAGATCCTCCGCGAGCTGCAGTGGTTACCAGTGGTCTTCCGGGTGAAATTCAAGGTGCTGGTGATAACCTATAAAGCCCTACATGGCTTAGGAGCGGGGTACCTTCAAGACCGCTTTCTGCTACCGTATGTCTCCCAGCGCCCAGTGAGATCCCACAGAGTGGGCCTATTAAGGGTCCCGTCAGCCAAACAATGTCGGCTGGCGGCCCCCCGTGCTAAGGCCTTCTCTGTGGCGGTGCCGACCCTCTGGAACGAACTACCCGCTGAGATTAGGATCACCCCTACTCTGTTGGCCTTCCGCAAAGCCGTAAAGACCTGGCTGTGGCAGAGGGCCTAGAATTAACAACGACCCTCTGGATGAATGTGAATGATTGGTTTATTGTAGTTTTTAATCATGAATTGTATATTTTAATATTGTAAGCCGCCTAGGGTTCCCCCTAACAGGGGAAATGAGGCGGGGTATAAATTTAAATAAATAAATAAATATGCCTTTTAATGCATTTTTTTCCACAATATCCTATTTGTTTGTTTCTTTAAGAATAATATAATAACACATAGGAATTTGAGAGTGTTGCTTTCTTCTAGAAATCCAACAAGGGAAATATTCATAAACATAAAATGCAGTAAGACAGGGGTCCCCAAACCCTGGGCCGCAGCCCACCTGTGGCCCATTCAGAACCAGTTCCCGTCTCCGCGGCCCCAGGCTGCCAAGCCACAAAGGTTAGGGACTTCTACAGTAATAGAAAAGCTCGATATAGAATGGGCTAGGTCAAACATCAAATTGATTCCTTCAAACCAAATGTTTATTTTCCCAGGGTGGATAAGACTGGATTAAGATTTTATTCTACTACTGACCCAGTTCATCAATTTTTTTTTAGTAGAATAGAATGTAACATTATGGCATCTATGGGGGGTGGGAATTTCAGAATGATAAATGATAGAAATTTTTCAACAGTTCCTTGCTGGATAAATAGATTTTCTTTTCTTTTTTAATAATTTTTATTCTTTTCATATTTAAAAAAAAACATACAAAACCTACAAAACACAGACACATCTTAATAGTTGCCGATTCTGACCGTGTTACATTTTACATTTTAAGCTCACTTTTATCAAACCGTTTCCCTTATAAGTTTAATTTATATTTTCAAGAATTTCTTCTTTGATCTATAGCTTCAACATTACAGTCCATCCTTCATGTTCCTGAAACACACTGCAAAGCCCTTAATTTTAATACTATGTTCCAAAATTGTTCAAAAGGAGACATTGCCTCTGTGTTGTTGTCCCCAAAAATTCAACAAAGGCCACCATGTTTTATCAAATACCTCCTTATTGTCATACTTCAACAACATTGTTAATTTTTACATTTCAACATAGTCCAATAATTTGATTTTCCATAGGCTACTAGGAATTGTGTAGGAAAAAACACTGATGCTGTTGATGGTATCTAATAAAGCTCAGATTGGTTGATAGATATTTGAGCTGCTTATAGACATATTAAAAAATATTTTTCCTGATAATAACAAGTAATCTACATCCAAGAAATACTATATTTATTATATAATAATATATATTTATTATATTTCTTCCTGCAAAATATTATCTGCACGAATTCTAGCTTATTGCTTTTTACCACCATACTGAACATTAGTTTTAAATACTGTATTCGTCATCTTCATCCTTATATATATTTTTTTCAACATAGTTGACATTCCCTTGTACTTAATGGATTTTGTCTTGCCATGGTTTGGGCTATTTTCAACTGTAAATTCAAGGACTTTAAATTCAATAAGATCCCAGGAAATCTCCATGTAGCTTCTATTTTTACTTCCTAATCTTTCAAAAAGTGTTTGAAGATGATCCATACTCATATTTACAGCTGCTAAACCCTAAGAACCAGAAGCAAGGAATCACAGCAGAATTCCTGAACAAGCAATTCTTTGCATCCCACTCACTATATATATATATATATATATAAAAAACAAATAAAAACTCCACTCCACTCTACATGCCCATCTATATTTTTATGTTGTTCTTTCTTTTTATGCAAATAAAATCCAAAACCAGTTGTTCCACTGAAGAGAAACACCAAAGCTATCAAACCATATTTTCTTTTGAAAGACCTGGCTGAAGTTCAAGCTCCAGAAATAGTGAAGGAGAAGGGGATATATATGTTGTGAGATTGGGGAGGGGGGAGGAAGCCATTCCAGGAGAAGAGAGGCTGGAATCTGAATGATTATCTCTACTTATAGCACTCCTCCTCCACCACCAATCGTTTCTCAAAAGCAGACAATCAGATTTCTTTGCAGACTCGGTTTGTGACTACCACTTTCTATGTGTAATAAATCTAATCTCATGTAAGATTTGAGAGGATGAACCTAGCAGGTGTCATTTAAGAAATGGATGGACAAAGAATGAAGCATCACTTTTTCTCTCCAGTTAGATTTCCAACAGTTCTGGCACAGAAAAAGGTAGCATGACAGTTGTGACAACTGTGATCCTTGCAAGAAGCTCTGGTCCTGAGACAGACACATATGAGGCCATATTTTCAAAGCTGAACCAAAGAGACTAGCTTTCAGTACAGCTATTGTTGTACCACCCCAACTGCATGGTAACACCCATTCCAGAAGTAGTTAATCTCATACCAGGATGGCTGTGTCATCTTAAAAATGAGCAATTTTGACCTTCCTTCCCTGAACTCAGAGATACCTCATGAGTTTATAGCTGCCATGACAACGATGGACTTGTTCCATATCATCCCTGGTCCAAAACATGTAACTGGCCTTTCTTTTCAGCTGAATGGGATCCAATTCTTGGAGATATTTCTATCGGTTTAATGAAATGGACAGATCGTTTCCTCATGATGATGGGATTATCTGAAACCCCTAAACTCTACAGCAGTGTTTCTCAAACTTTGTTGGTTCACTGCCCCCTTTTAGAAAAAAATTGAATGCTTAACGCCCCCCTGCCAAGCCCCACACCCAGGATGGGGGGGGGGGTTTTCCCAAGCCCTGCCCCTGGAGTGCCCCGCCTCTTGCCACTGCTGGGGGTTGGGCCAACCCCGAGTAATGGTGAGGTCATAAGAGGACAGGAATATACGCCGTGCCAACACCGCTTTGATCCACACATTGCTAACAACTGCACAGGAAGCTCTCGCCTGGGAGCCAGCTGAATCCTCTGCCACCCACCAATTGGTTCCTGGCACCCCCTAATTCCATGTGGAGCTGCCAACGCCCCCTTAGACTGCTCCAACACCCACTAGGGGGCAGTACCACCCATTTTGAGAACCACTGCTCTACAGGGTGGAAGGCCCAATAAAGATAGAGGTGAGAAGGCAGGCTGTCAAATGCTCCATTGTAGCCCACTCCTCTATGTTGTTAATATTTCTATAAAGCAGTGGTGAGAGATCATCCATGGGTTTGTGCTGAGATACTAATTTGTAGATGATACTGATTTGTACATCGCCATCCCAGTCCAAATGAGAGATGTGATAGATGCCCTGAGGTACTGCCTAAAGTCTGTTAAGGTCTGAATAGAGAAAAGAAAGCTCAGATTAAGCTAAGCAATGAAATATCTGTTTAGAAACTGCTTGTTTCCTTGACAATACTATCTTTTACTTTGAGTGGGGGTGCGCTGCCTCAGAGAGACTAGGCTCACAACCTGTAAGGCAGATGTATCTTGGTTTACAATTCAAAGGTGCTCAATGTTGTATCAGTTATAACCTTTGGAACAGGATGTATTGAGGAAAGCCACTGATGTCTTATTATTCATTTAGATTTCTTGGGACTGTCTTTGAAGATCATCCAGAAACTCATCTGATCCAAATGCAGCAGACCATACTTAGCCGCTTCGAGTTCCCCTTGACCAGGGAAAAGAAGTGGGGTATAAATCTAAATAAATAAATATGATTTACTGAGCAGTTTTGGTACTGTCATCTTATATCATTGCTGCTAAAAGGTAATCTGGTTACCAGCATGAATTTAAATGCAATTCACAATGCTGGTAGCTACTTTTCAAGCCATTAATTACTTGATAACTTTGTCCTAGTTATCTAAGAGACTGCCCATCCTCAATTGAATCTGCCCATCTAACCTAGAGAGCCAGACAATGCATAGCATCCCCTCCCATCTTTAATTCAATGGAGTTGGGGGTTTTCTTTTGAATGGAAGCACGCCTGACACTTATCCTCCAAGGGTACAACTGCCAGAGATCAATCTCTCTTGCCCTCTGCTATCCACTACAATTTTCACACAGAAAGGAATGGAGCTGCTTTGATCAATGTACCCAACTCCCAATGAACACAAGCTACCCCAGAATACCGTAATAAATTTAGTATCTATTTTAAAAAAAAACATACAAGAAGTCTTGTATGCAATTCTATCCAAGAATGGATGCAATTCCATTTAAGAATGCAAGTTAGAAGTCATGCAATTCTATTCTTTTAGCTGTTCCATTTTGATTGTTTTAACCCTCTTGTAAGCTGTCCAGGGTCACTTGGCAAGCAAGCTGACCTTCAAAAATTTTCTCAACTTCTCCAAAACCATTGATGGTTGGAATCCAGGAATTAGTTGTTTAGAACAGCTGGATCTAGGGAGGGCATTTTCAGGAGGAACCTGGATCTAGGGAGGGCATTTTCATCCCCTCCCCTGGAGAGACATTGATAACCTCCTAGATCAAAGACCAGATTCCTTGACTTCTGAAAAAGGTAACTGAGGTATGTATTAGGTCTGTAAATGATGGTGTTTCTGCTACTGAACACTGAACATTTCCATAGAACTGATGAAGTTCTACCTCCAGTCTCAGGTGAATCTCAGGTTACCATGCAAGATGTCCGGTCCCCCCCACCTGCCCCCCGACTTCTCTGATCTCACCCATGCAGGATCCAGACCTGGATGGGTTTTAATAATTTTATCACCAAAGTACTGAGAAAACATCTTTTCACACTTTCTTAAGTGGAGCAGGTCACCTAAATAAAGCTGCTAAAATGCAGCTGTTAATGCAATAAAGGAAGCGATGTAAGTCTGCTTTGTCAACCTTACTGCCACTGCGAACATGAAAATGCAAAGGATCATGCTGCCTATTGACCTTACCTGTGATCTTTAAAGCTTTTATCATATAAATATTGCTTAATTTATAAACTGCTAAAAGATAAATAGTATAAAATCTGGAGCTTCAAGAATCCAGCCTGTCAAGATAAGGTAAGATAGCCGTCATCCGTAACATTCTGAGCCCAACTTAGAATTATTCACGTCTGCTGCTTTAAATAGTCTGAAACGTTGAGAAACCAGTCATTTAACTTCCTGTTCATGCCAGCCTATGACCTTTACTAGGGTCCATTGGCAACTAGAAGGACAACAAGTGGAGCAAAATTGGCTAATCACATTGTGAAATAAACATAGGGATTCACATTACCATCTAAATGGGACTAATAAAACAGGCAGGAAAGAGCAGCATTGTTTCTTTGACCTCCAGTTTGACACTTGGCCAGCCCCTCTACTAATTTTTTTTAAAAAATTGTATTTAAAAGCATTATCCCTTGAGTCTTACACAATTCCTACCAGCAGTTAAGAAGTAGGGAAAATGCTACTTGCTGTATTCCATCCTCACTTCCTGTCAATTGACCAACGTAAGTTTTTTCTAAGCCTTCCATCTTCTCCTAAGGTGTCCTTTATCCAGTGGTGGGATTCATTTTTTTTTACTACCGGTTCTGTGGGTGTGGTTTGGTGGGTGTGGCTATGCAGTCATGTGACTAGGTGGGATGCCGCACCTCCCCGCGCCCCGTTTTTTGCCTAGAAAGCTACCCTGAAGTGTCCTGGCAGCCAAATAGGGGCACGTGGAGACTCCTGGAAGGGGAGGGGAGAGGCCAATCAGAGGTGGTATTTGCCAGTTTTCCGAACCAATCAAAATTATCACTACCGGTTCTCCCGAAACCTGTCAGAACCGGCTGAATACCACCTTTGCCTTTATCTCAGTAGTATGCCTCTCTTTGACTAATGTAAACAGTTTGAGCTCACAAATAATCATATTTTTCACAAATAAATATGGTCCCCACTGACTTCAAATCTTAGAAGATACAAGAAAATTAATATTAATGAGAAGCAAAACAACAAATAGAACTTAAGCCTAGCAAGTTATTTTATACAAAGATACTTCTTGCAAAATTTATGATCCCGTGGCTATTCAAATATTAGCAAAGAATGGAGAGACTGGAATTTGGATTTCCCACTCGGTTCACTACTAAAGCTCTTACATCCATGTAACAGAGTGAAGAACAATTCCCAAGTGACTGAGTTTGTTTTACTTTTGACAGATATTTCTGCATAGCCTGGGCTAAAAGACTAAATCTGAAATGAGTTTTACTTAAATTGGTAGCTCTTGAATCACAGGGAGTTCAAAGTCATTCCTAATTAGAAAGGTAGTTGGTTTCTCGTGCTGTATTTCCTTATATCAGTACAGAACAGACGTTTGTCTGAGATTGCTTTTGGTGCAGATATGTCATTTACCAGAATTATCGTTCGACTACGAAACTACGAAAGGAACAAGACTTTCTTGCCCGTCACTTCAAGGCACAATTTGGATCCTCTTAAACAGAGAGACGCATATAATCCAGTCCCTTCAATGCCGCGAAAAGCATATGGAAATATTTTCTACGTAAACACTGAAGAGGCTTGTGGCATTTTGATGAATACCAGATTTGCAAAGACGGGCCTGTTTATGAAATACAGACCATTTCATCATTTTCAGTTGGCAAATAAATACATGTGCAGCCAGATGTCCATGAAATGCACATGGTTACTTTCATCAACTAAATGGTTTTTTAAATGAAAAAAAAAATTGCAACTTTTCAGGTGACTCAGTTTTCTTTCTGTTGCATTTGTAACTCTCTGTGAAAGCCAGGAAAAAATAGCTACCCAATACCTTTTGATTGGTAAAACTAAAAGCAATTTTTAAGTGAAACTTTTATCCATGTGATAATTTTCACAAATACATCTGCTGATGTATTAATCATTTATTAATTCATTTACTCTCATCTGGATTAAAAAGGAGAGAAGCTGGAATTGTTTGGAATAACATAAAGGTTAGGTAGGGCTCTAACTGAAACACTGAGAATAAGTATTTTTACTGCAATATTTTGCTACATTTTTTGCCCCTTTAAGTCACTGTTCATTATTATTTATTTATAATATTGATGGTGGGGGGGGCGGTCACAGGGGGTAGATTCCCTCTTTCTGACATGAGCTCATTTGGGTTCTGGATGGACACCATCTTAGATCCCAATGTAGAGGTGACAGGGAGTGGCATCATTTGAGATACTTGGGAAGCATGCAGGGGCCCTGTCCCAAAGATCACTGCAAAACTCTTTATTTGTTTAGCTCAGTGTTTCTCAAACTTTGTTGGTTCACTGCCCCCTTTTAGAAAAAATTGAATGTTTAATGCCCCCCTGCCAAGCCTCACCCCCAGGGTGGGTGGAGGTGATCTGTCCAAGCCCTGTCCCTGGAATGCCACGCCCCTAGCCTACGGCACTGTTGGGGGGTTGGGCCAGCCCCAAGTAATAGTGAGGTCATAGGGGACAGGAATATACGCTGCGCTGGCACTGCCCTGACCCAGGCATCACTAACAACCGTGCAGGAAGCTCTCCGAAGTCCCTCCCCTCCCTTGGCTCATTGCGCAGGCACAGCATTTTATTTTTATTTTTATTTTTATTTTATTTTATTTATTTTATTTTTTATTTTTTTTATTTTTATTTTTATTTTTATTTTTATTTATTTTTATTTTTATTTTATTTTTATTTTTATTCTATTCTATTCTATTCTATTCTATTCTGTTCGTTTTATACCCCACCTCACTTCCCCGGTCAGGAGAACTTGAGGTGCCTAACAACAGTTTAAAACCATAAATTACAATATAAAAATATCTAACTAAACCAACCATTCACACATTTTAAAACATTCAAAAAAGGGGGGAACATTAAAACTGAATCCTCTGCCACCCTGATTGGTTCCTGGCACCCCTTAATTCCATGTGGAGCTTCCAACCCCCCTTAGACTGCTCCAACGCCCATTAGGGGGTGGTACAGCCCACTTTGAGAACCACTGGTTTAGCTGGACACCAGAAGGTATCAGTAAAGACTATTGCTGTTGTCTTTACACTCTGCTATGCAACAACTTCTCTGTCTGAGCTTCTTGACTCTGTCACTAGGTTGATGGCGCTCCCCAGGTTTATAAACTTGGGGGACATAACTCGAGTTTGCTAGGCACAGGATCTGAGTCATCTTGGAAATTCATGGCCATTATGAGAGCCACTGGCCTATCCCAAATTATCTAGAGCTTGATGTATAATAGTGGTCATATGCTTCATCTGATTTTTTTGGGGGGGGGAGATATTTACTACATATTTTTCAACTCTGCATGTAGAAGAGAATTGGTAACTAGAATGTTACCAATATTCCCATAGAGATATAGTGTATGTAGATGCATTTTGGATATTGGTAGTTTTATCATCAATTTGTTTTCTAGAGTTCCCCAGACAGGGATGTGCTCTGTTTTTACAGCTGTTGCATTTTACATCGATGCTTTCTCTACCGACTACATAATCCTATCATTTTTTTTCCCTGCTGAGTTGAGATTTTTGTCATTTACAGTTTAAGCTCAAGACATTTCTGAGCAGCAGCTTTAATAAAAACAGAACTCTGTGTGTAGAATGCTTAAAATATTTGGAACCCTTAAAGTATAGAGTAATAAATGCTCCGAAAAAGGAGCAGCTTCCATTTTCATTTCAAAGATTTCTCAAACTTCATCTGAGGTATTTGATTATGCATTTTTCTTGTGCAGTTGATGTGGCATGGAAGCCTTTCAAGACTCTTTTGTGATATTTTTGTCAACAGTTTATTTGACTAATTATCTTCTGTTTGCTCTCTGCTCCTCAGTGTGATCAACACATTCCAGATTACTCCATTATTTATAAGTATTGATTTCCTCTTTAAAAGGATTATAAAATCACCTGAGTACAATTCAGGAAAAAAAAAATCGGCACACACAAACACAAACTTCTTATACTATCAAACTTAGATGTAGCATTCCTAGGCACCTCACTTATGGGCAGGTTTTACTTAGCCTTTTGAGTGGGATATGGGTTCATATGAATAACCTGGTTAGAAAATTAGTGGGCCTGTTTCTGAGCCATGTCACAAACGAACCCACCGGGCAACTTGCTAGAGATAGAGGGTGGTTTTATTCAACAGCCTTACATGCAGTATAGCTGTCGAGGTTGGCCACAGATTGAATGACAGACAGCAATATTTATACAAGAACCTGTTTTTTGTTGTTATGAGTCTTCCGGACATGCCTGTAGATGTGTTTGCTGACTTGGGAGGAAATGCGACGTATGCAAGGATGGGTTTCTAACCGGTTCACATAATAACAGGGTTGCGCTGAACCAGAAAGAATATCATTATTCACCTCGTTCACCTGTCCCATTGCAGAAGCGCCGGCTGAGCGGCAGGGTCGGCCTTGTGGGAACCGGCGCGCAGCCTGCGAGCCTGGAAGGTTGGTGGGGTTTCTGCGCGACTAAAAGGGGCTCCCCTGGCCGCCACAGCACCACCTACCAAATGGAGGAAGGAGGAAGAGAGGGAGGAAGGAAGAGAGAGGTCAACAGAACTGAGGGTACAAGGATGGATGAATGGGGAA
>JANHGC010004892.1:85775-101079 GCA_027560395.1 Boaedon fuliginosus | reverse complement strand
CTACACGGGAAAAGACCCGAAAAAGCAAATGCTTACATACCTATACCCGTGAAAACTTACGAAAACATATATATATACACACACACATATATATTAGAAGTAATTGTAACAATTCTGTCATGTAATATTTCTAATACTTGCAATTATAATTTAAAAAAATATTTGTGTTTGTATTCTTGCATCATTGCAATTTTAGCTTCTTTCAGTTTCTTAATTAAAGTCTTAGTCCTTAGGCACAACGCTAGCTGAATGTTTGTGGGCCAGTCACCTTTTTTTAGCCCTAGGACAATGCCACATCACTTTGCCTAGAAAATTTGCCTAGAAAATTACCTTGATTTGGCCGTATGGTTGCTGAAGACTGACTTAAAGGCACACAAATTCATGCACGCAAAAAGTCCTAATTATATAGCTGAAATAAAACACAAATGTTTAACTTTCTGATTTATTTTATTTATTTTTAAAATCAGTCTCCCATCTGACAATAATCAACCAGACTGAAAGTGACTTACAGAACTTTTTATTATGTAAAAATGAATTAAAATAGATTCAGTTCAATTCTTAGTTCAATTACAATGTTAACATTGTAGGAAATGGTGGTGTTTGGTGCAGTTAATTCTCAAGGCCCTCCAGAAGACCTGTGCTTTCATCTGCTTTAAAAAGATCACGTAGGTGTGAAGAAAGTCATATGGGTTAGAGGAGCAGGCAATTTCAGAAGAGAGTGGTAATACAGTGAAATGCTTCCTCTGGTACAGTGTTACTGAATGTTTAATGCTAAAAAAGAGAAAATTTCAGCTTAATTTGACCAAAATTCCTCTATGTCCTTCAATAGCAATACAATACATTTTTAAGATTCCTAATTATAACACCATGTCTAAGAATATTTTTTTATTCTATAGTTCTTCAAATGTGTACATTATATATGTATGTGTATTTGTATCAATAATTTCACTGTTCACATGAGGTTTATATTGAGTTCCATTACTCATCTAGTATTTACACTACATTAGCCACTGTGTGCATTAGGCAAGTTGTATTGTGATGGATTAATGTAGTTATTGAACAGCTACAGTGTTCTCAGGCAATCCAAAATATTAATAAATCTCAAATCTGAATATTTAAGAAAATAAAAGTGAGGTTTTGGCTTTCTTAGGAGAATATCTATGTGTGCACAATTATTGGGCAACTATTAGTGTGCAGAATTACTATGCAACTAAATGAAAAAAATTCCCATCTCGTTTACTTGCATCTAAGTAATAAACAACTCAAAATGTACAAATAAACATTTCTGACATTTCAAAAAAAATCAGTGATCAATATAGCCACCCTTATTTTTAATAACAGTCACAAGGTTTCCATTCATGGAGTCTGTCAGTTTCTTGATCTGTTGACAATTAACTTTTTTTTTGTTAGTAAATGTTATTGTTTTTTCCTTACATTTACAGTTTATGTGTGAATGGAGTTGTTTAGAAGTATAGTCATATCCATCCAATTATAACAATATCCCTACTTATATAACATTTATCAAATTTAAATTTATCCAAACAAATGCAGGCATTGAGTATCTTCTTTTATAGTTTAAGTAATCATTAGAAAACACAATCATTAATTTCATTGGGTTATATTGATTCATTATTCAAGTTCTTACTATTAAAATATCATTCATCTTAATCATCCTAGCAACAATCTTAATAATAATTACGCATTCACTAAAAACCGAACTAATTACTTTTATTTGCATTACATTAGTTCATTTATATCACCCTTCAAATCTTCAAATCCATACTCATATTTCTCAAGTAATATTTTAGTTCAATGGGAATTATCTCTATCTTATCAATCATATACAAACAATAAATGCATTGATTCCCATCTTTATCTCTATTTCCCTGTCACATATTCTTTGTGCTAATCCATTAAAAACCAAATTAATTAATTTCCTTAAACTATATTAGTACATCATTATCTCCCTGTCATTCAGATTCAAATTTCTGCTATTAAAATGTCATTCAAATTAATCATCTTCATGATAATCTCAATATTAATAATTACAATCATTCTATTCTTATTAGTTAAATAACCACTCTTATTAGTTAAAAATATACGGTGATTGCTCAATGCCTACAAATATCCAAACTTTCTATCTATTATTTCCATTTATTTTATATAGATTTATGCATTAATATTTCCCCTATACTTATCTCTGCCTTTGTTATTTATTAGGCTAGGTAACTGCTTAAAATAGCCATCTAACCATCAGCTCTTTCCCTTTTTCTTAAAATCATAATCTCTGCTTCTCTTCCAAACTTTTCTTCTGTTTTTACCCTCATTCATTTTTTGTCTTTGTTTAGTCTCAGAATTTCTCGCATTGACTCCTGCTGCCAATTCTCACTATTATCTGGGAATACACCAATCTGTCTCTCTGACAATCGCTCCATCAATCTTTTTATTCCTCTGGATCCCCTTTCCTCTGTTAACCACATGTTTAAGCTCAACTTCTGCTCCAAGCCTTTGCTTTTATTTTGCTGGTAAGTGTGTGCTGTCAAATCTGCCATTCCTTCTAGTTCTCCCTACTTAGATTCCAAAGACCCGCCTCCTCCTCGCTCCCTCGACTCACCAGCTGGCCTGTTAGTTTCCATTGGCTTGCATATGCTCTACTCTTCAGTCAAAATATCTATTATTTTTTGTCCTACTTCAAGGATCATTTCCAAGTTTTCAATAATTATTTGGTAGCTTGGAGAGGTCAAATTCCACTGTCCACACTCCTCCATTTTGTTCACTATCATCTTTTCCCAAAAATAAGACCCTGTCTTATATTTTTTGCCACCAAAAAAGGCACCAGGTCTTATTTTCGGGGCATGTCATCCACTGACTAACCTATTAGGGGCACATGTATATTGAGCGCACGGATAAAAATCAAGCTAGGTCTTACTTTCAGAGGAGGTCGTATTTTCAGGGAAATAGGGTACTAAATCTTCTGCTTCAGTCATAGTAGCTATAAAACGGCAGACAGCAGACAGCAAACATGCAGAGGCAAAAACGCGCTGCACACAGGCCGAAAACGGCATGCGGAGTTGGCAATAGGCAGCAGTGATCCCTGCAGCCTGGAACAGCTGATTGGTGGTATTCCAGGTGGTGGATCCAACCACCAATCAGCTGCTCATATTAAATCAGGCTGTGCTGAAACTGACCAGGCTGTTTGCTGTTTGCTGCAAGGATGTAAATTGCTGGGAGGCAGATTTTTTTTTCTTGTTTTCCTCCCCAAAAGCTAGGTGTGTCTTAAATTATATACCGTTTTATAATGCAAAAAAATATGGTATGTGTCTTGTTCAATGGTGGTTGGGTCTCAGCCTTCCTTACCTTGGCCATGTCTCTGAGCACTGAACCCTTGTACTTCTAGGCAGGGAGGTTGCAGTTCTGGGATATGACAGAGTTGGAGGATAATGGGTTCCTAGTAGCTTCATTTTTGATTCTTCTCAAATCTTTGGCAGTTAATGTGTGTTTTCTTTTCTTGCAACCCTTTTGACTATTTGCAACCAAACATTTGATGGTTCTGTGATCAGCCCCAATAACTTAGCAATTTCAAGAGTGCTGCATCCCTCTAAAAGACTTTTTACTATTTCTGATTTTTCAGAGTCAGTTAAATCTCTTTTTTGGCTCATTTTGCCTGAGGAAAAGAAGCTGCCTAATGATTATGCACACCTTAATATAGGGTATTGATCTCCTTAGGCCACACCCTCCCTCATTGCACAAATACACATCATCTAATATGCTTATATCCACTAAAGGCTCAAGTTTATACAATGGGTATGGAAAGTATAAAAATGAATGATATAATCAAAATACTCACTTGCTAATAATTGGGCACACAGTATAGATAGTTTCAAACCAGCTGTCAGTAGGAGTAGCTCTCCTCCTTTCTTTTCTTGTGATTGGGAAGCCTTTGCAGGGTAGAGTTGATGAATTTGCTCAGTACCTGTCGGATAAAGTTGCTCAGATTCCAGTTGGGCAGGATCTACTGAAGTGACTGGGGCAAGTCTTAGTCTGATTATCTGGGAGGAGTTTGATTCTGTTGGTCCTGATGAAGTGGACAAGGCCATGGTGGTGATGAGCTCCTCCACCTGTTTGTTGGATCCGTGCCCTCCTGGCTGGGCTCGGCTAGTTGGGAAGTGACACGCAGCTGGCTCCAGGCTATCATCAACGCTTCGTTGAGTGAGGGGCTCTTCCCACTAGCATTGAAGGAGGCAGTGGTGAGGCCCCTTCTCAAGAAGCCTTCCCTGGACCCAGCTGACCTGAAAAACTTTCATCCGGACTTCAACCTTCCCTTCTTAGGGAAGGTTGTTGAGAAGGTGGTGGCACTTCAACTCCTATGTACCTTGAAGGAAGCCGATTATCTGGATCCTGAGCAGCCTGGATTCAGGCCCGGTTACAGCACAGAGACAGCATTGGTCGCACTGGTGGATGATCTCTGGCAGGCCCGGACAGGTGTTGTTCCTCTGTCCTGGAGCTTCTTGACCTCTCAGCGGCTTTCAATACCATTGACCATAGCATTCTTCTGAAGTAGCTTCAGGGATTGGGAGTGGGGGGCACCATACTATGGTGCTTTACCTCCTATATCTTGGGGCGCTCACAGTCGGTATTAGTAGGATATCAGGCCCGAGGTCTCTATGTGGGGTCCCTCAGGGCTCGGTTCTCTTGGCTCTCCTATTTAACATTTACATGAAACAGCTGGGTGAAATCATCCAACGGCATGGGCCCATGAGGGAAGATCTTCTCTCTGGCAGAACCAACCCTCTGGAATCAGCTTCCCCCAGAGATCCGGACTGTCCCAAACTTATTAACCTATTAACCTTCCATTTGGCCACGAAGACCTGGCGTATGAACGAACGGGAAAGTGTATTTTAAATGTTTTAATGGTTGGTTTTTAGATCTGTTTAAGTTTATATTGTTATGATATTTTTATGTTGTAAGCCGGCCGGAGTCCTTCAGGACTGGGCGGCCCATAAATTAAATTAAAATAAAATAAATAAAATCTGGGTGTTCAATGGAAGAAACCTCAGTATAAATCAGAATAATTGTGCACTTTGTACACAATAACAGTTGGCCCTAGAATATACTGTGAACCATATATTTGGTAGGGATATGTAATGCTTTGGATTCAGTTTTGAAAAGATACTTCAAAACATGGGAAAGAAGGCAGTGCAGAATTTCAGAAAAAAAATCATCTTTAAAGAGTTGCAGACAAATGTTATGTTCATATCCTTATATAATAAGTAAAATCTTTCTGAAATCAAATCTGACTCCTTTATAACTATGCTCCATTTTGTTAGGGTACCTCACTTATGCACCTATCCCAGAAGCACTTATGTTTGCCTGAAGTAATGCAACAGGCTGTCTGACATATATAATCTGTACTAAATTGGATATGATAACAGAACCTTAAAATAGCTCAGCTGAAATAACATCTGCTATCTAATTTCTCAAAGTATTTTTGAGAGAACAGTGGTTAGTTGCAACAGGATGTTAAAGAGAATGTATTTGAACAGCACTAAACTTTTCCTCACATTACCAGACTTCTACAAAATTCAATAATAATTAGGATTATAAAAATGATAAAAAGTATAAACTGGTGTTAAGACTTTGTGGTTAAACTTTATATTTAAAACATTTAAAACGATTTAATATGTTAGTGACTAAGTTAAAGACTACATTATTTATTTTAATTAGTTTAATTATTCAGTGAAATGGAAAAACCAGTTGAATACAGGTAGCCCTTGGCTTAGGGCAATTTGTTTAACAACCATTCAAATTTGAAATGACACTGAAAATTACTTGTGACCATCACAACGAACCCACAGTCATGTGATTAAAATATGGGTCCTTGGTAATCAGCAGGTATTTGATGGTTGCAGGGTCCTAGGGTCATGTGATCAAGATTTGCAACCTTTCTAGGGCACTTCTGACAAGCAAAGTCAGTGGGGGAAGCTGGATTCGCTTAACGACCATGTTATTCATTTAACAGCTGCAGTAAGGAAGGTTGTAAAATTGGACACTGCTAACTTAATGACTGTATCACTTAGCAAAGGAAGTTCTGGTTCCAACGATGGTTGCAAGTCAAGGATTACATGTATTGTTTCCTAGGAAAAAAACTTTTATTAGTGCATTTAGTTGGAATTACCTTTATATTAGCCAGATCAAGCGTACGTCCTTAAATTGAATTGTAACAAGCAATTAGTCAGTCCAAAACTGATGCAGAGACAAAACCCCAAGAATTAATCCACAAGACCTGAACATGATTCGAAGCACACAAACAGGATACTTGATTGGATTGTAATAAGTTGTTCTCTGTGAAAGGTTCCTCCCCATTTTCACCCTTTTATGTCTTCTGGAGAGTGGCCATTTACCAATCACACGTGGCCCATTTTCTTCCTCTACTGTTGCCTGCTAATTATTCTGTGCTCAAGTGCACTAATCATGGACTCTAATTGCTCTGCTCCACTGCTGTCAGATGCAGACGACCATTGATAGCTTGCAGATGGTTTGGCCTCAGGTACAGCTTCCTCCGTCAGTTCTTCCCCTATGTCCAGGTCTGGCTTCAGTTCTACTTTGGATTCAGACTCAGCTGCCAGCTCCGCAGCATGCTGGTGAACCACAACACAGATGCCATGTCACACATCCCCCCCCCATTGCTGCTGCTCACAGCAGGACACTGTATGGCTTGTCATGCCGTTGCTACCACTCACGGCACGAGGCCATGTGGTGTGTTGTGCTGTTGCACGTGTGAACGGCAGCACCGACATGATGTGCCACGGGGTCCGCCATGAGCATCAGCATCAGCGCCATGCAGCCTCCACAAGCGGGAGCACCAACGTGCTGCACAGCCTCCTGGTTCAAGTTGCAGCATCAGTCTCCTCCCAGCAATGGTATGGCTGGGGGAAGGTTGACCTCAGGGTTCCCCAGTCTTCCTGGTTGCTCCTGTGGGTTGACATTGTGTGCTCAGCCCCCTCAGAAGACTAGATCACCAGGTTGGCTGATAAAGCAGATGTTGCTTAATGTCAGGCCTGCCTCCGTTCAAAACCCAAGAAAGAAAATCCCCAACTCCATTGAAGTAGAGAAGAGGTACTTTAGATCTGATTCAAAAGGTGCGAAAAGTACATATTGAAAGTTTCCCCAAATCCCTCCCCTCAGGAACCCAGGCTGTATGTCCAATCCACAATCTGCATAGTGTCATGTGGAGCACATCTTCAGGTGTTTTTGTCCATCTAGAGTTCTGGGATAGTTGGCCTTGACTGGGTGTAAACAACTCCATTCAATAGCACAATAATACTCGAGAGCAAACCTCCCTTTTAGTTCACATGGGCCTTTATCACACCAGCTCACTTTCCAAACCCAAATACACCCCCCCTCCCCGCCTGTTATTATGCAGCCGATAACAAGCAAGCATCAAAGGGAAAACCCATGCTGGAGATCCGGCTGACATTCACAACCAAAAATCAAACTAGGGCTCATTTTTGGGATAGGTCATATTTTCAGGGAAGCAGTAATTATCACAATGTTTTAGTACCTTTTTGCGATTTACTATCTAGAAATCCTACAACTATAGAAGTCTGTTTTAAATAAATTAATGAAATGTTTTCTAGAACAGCCTTTTGACAAGTCTTCCGTTAATAACATTTAATTTCCATAGTTAAAAAACAAATCCTATTTAAATACGTAAGTCCTTTGAAATTCTTTTCCTGTTTGGATGCTATAATCCTTGTTCTCATTTTTTGTTTGGCAATCTGATTGGCTGAGTCACTCATTTTTTTTTGTAGAGAACGTTGGAAGTCTCAAGAGTCCAAACTCTGGACCTGGGTAAAAAAAAAACTAAATTGCTCTGGGACTGTTAAACAGAAACAAGATTTATTTAGGCTGGAGTCTTGGCACTCAATGAGTCCTCTGGGTTGAAGTTTGTTGCAAAGTCAGCGCTGGGAACTTCTGCCTCCCAGCGTCTTTTGTAGGCGGGGCCCACACCCTCTTTCCACCTGGACAAGTCTCTGACTCACCATCCAATATTCAAGCCGTCAGTTTCAGTCACCAGTCCCAGCAGTTTGTGCATTGCACGAACGAGCACAGCAGTCCCATGGTTTAGCCAGCGAGGGAGCAGCTCTGGAGGTCGCTGCCAATCCGTTGGGTTGATCAGCTGGTCCAGGTGACCGGAAACACCGCCATCGCTTGTTGCTATTGCCAGGTAAGCACAGTTGCATTCGCCACCAATCAGCTGTGCGGCAGCCACATCTTGACCTCCTGGCATGCCGCCAATCAATTGTCCCAGGTGGCTGGGAGTGCCACCGTCGGTTGCCACTGCTGTTTGCTGCTGCCGCTGCATTCCACCCCCCTCCCTCCTGGTATTGGAAACCCCTGCAGGGCTTTGACAGGAAGATCATGACTGTTAGGCTACACTAGGTTTTTTCCTCATGTCCCTTGCTTCTTTGAAGACTTCTTTATAGCAGGGGTTTCCTAACTTAATTCCTGTGGGCCGCATTGGACATTTTGCAAACATTTTATAAATGAATGAATAAAATGTAATTGGATGAATGTCTTTCATTTTGCTCAATATGATATGGTTCACAACAACAGCAAAGAAGGAAATGTGACAAGTATGAAGAAACAATGCCACACTTGTATGGACAAATGATAAAAGAAAAATGTCATACATTAGCAAACTCTCTGAAGAAGTAATAAATTAATAATTGCAGATGAGAAAAGAAGGCTGTTCTTTTTTTTCAATAATTTGTATTTATGTAAATTTTACAAATGTACATTAAATGAGAATCTGCCCAATTTTGTGGCACAGAGTACAAATAGTAAACACACCCCAAGAAGAACTTCAGTAAAACAAAGCAAAGAAATTCTTTTAAGTTGCAGATTTTAATCAGCATGAATCACAGGATTAATGGGAATCATGGGACTGATACATTTGAAAAAAAAAGAAGCCTTTTCTGGGAATAACTTCCACTTTTACCCTCATACAGTCTTTGAGGAGAAGCTATGTTGGGTCAGGCCAGTCCCTAACCAGTCCAGAATACTCTAAGCCTCCCCACAACAGGCAAAGGAAGTGACCCTCCAGACGGCTTCCTCTTCCTTGTCTAGCCCTGAGTCAGTTCAGATGGGGGTTTCTTTGCTGGGTGGGAAACGATCCAAGGAGGCCCCTTCCATAAACTCCCCCATCAAAGGAAGCAACCCTTCAGCTGGCTCAAAGCTGGCACAAATTTTAAAGGGGAAAATATTCCCCCTTCCTCATACAGCAGCCCTCCAACTGGGTATCAACTCTTAGAGAAATCGAGAGCATCCTAACTTCCTTTCCAAACAGTGGTGAATACAACCCTGCTTTCTCACCCTGTACTGCTTGGAAAGGATCGGAGCAGAGCAGATGGGAGGACCTGGTGGGGAAGGAATTTTCCGCAGGGCTGGATGTAGCCCACAGGCTGCATCAGAGACTCTGCTTTACAGGACGACACAGAAATTGGGAGAGCTGTCAATCATAAACTGGAGTTAAATGGATGAGCCTTCCCAAATTATTAAAGACATAAAATATACTAGTTGTCATCAAATTGGATTTATCCCATAAAGAAAACTCAGACTATTTTAGTGGATAACAAAAAAAAACCATTTTTAAGATTTGATGTTTAATATGGCCACTTGTACTCAAAATCAAGAGAATGTGATTTTTGAGAACTTGTTGCTGTTTTAAATTGTTTTATATAAATATTTTTCCTGTACTATTACCGGTACTATGATAGATTAAATTTTGAGTATAGTAGATACTCAAGTAGATACTTTAGTATAGAGATACTATACTATACAAGTCCTCGACTTATAACCACAATTGAGTCCCAAATTTCTGTTGCCCAAACATTTGTTGTGAGTTTTGCCTCATTTTACTACCTTTCTTGTCAAGTTAAGTGAATCACTGCCGTTGTTAATTTAGTAACACGGTTGTTAAGTGAATCTGGTTTCTCCATTGAGTTTGCTTGTCAGAAGATTGCAAAAGCTGAGATATTGCAACTGTCATAAATACAAATCAGTTGCTACCATATGTGGTGGACGTGTCCCAAAGCTAGAGAATATTGGATCAAAATTAAAAGCTGGATAGGAGAAATTACAAAAATTAAAGTAAAAAATACAAATCAGTTGCCAAGCATCCAAATTTCGATTGTATGCCCATGGGATGCTGCAATGGGCATTAATGTGAAAAATGACCACAAGTCATTTTTTCAGTGCCATTGTAACCTTGATTAGTCACTAAATGAACGGTATATGTTGACGATTATCTATCTAGGCTTCAGAAAAGCTTCTAAAAAAACCTGCCAGTGAAATTCTAATAGAGAAGATGGCAGAATTTTGGCTGGGTTAACTGCCCAGAGTCACCTGTTGAGTTGGGCAGCCATATAAATGGAATAATTTATATGAGAAGCTGCCACCCCAATATGACTAGCCCCTCCAATTCACTCCAGTGGTATAGGCCTACTTTGGATCTCATCCACCAAAGAATCTCAGTTGGCAGGATACAGGAGAAGAGACTTTTATGCTACGTACTCCACCCTCTAGAATATTCTGCCAGATATGAGGCTGCCCTCACACTTCTGGAAGAGCATTAAACTGGGTTCTGCCAGCTAATCCGGGGCCTTTGATAGAGGCATGCTAAATTGGGATATCTGATGGGGAAAAGAGAAGATTCCCCACACAATATCACCATCTTCTTGGTTTTTAGCTTCTTATCCAATGCTCTTAATTTTGATTATTTTTATATTATCTGTTTTATCTTTTTATATTATTGTAAGTCACCCAGAGTGGCTGTAATGGTAATATGGGCAGCATTTAAGTACCTGACACAAAGTACTAGTCTATACTTTGTAGTAAAAAATAGTTCATATTTACTTTATTTTTAAACATGAAATATACATATTTTTCCCCATGCTGATTCATAGGTGCTATCAAGGCATTGTGTTATAAACATATTATAAACACATTATAGATGTGGTGTTGTTAGTCGTGAAGTCATGTCCGACCCATCGTAACCCCATGGACAATGTTCCTCCAGGGCTTCCTGTCCTCTACCATGTGTTACATAACATAAATCTATTACAGTTATGCAAAATAAACAAAAATATACTGCACATGCTTAGATATATTTAGACATGCCTAGAGATACTTGTTTCATTATTTTGTTATTAAATGAGTGAACCATGCAATTGAAAGATAAGTCAATCACATTAAACATATAGTTCAACTTCTTGTTTAGCACTTATCTCAGTTAGCAAATTTGCAAATGCGGCAAAAATAAATGGTAGTAAAAACTCAATTTTGTCACCAATGTGCACCAAATTTCATGCACCTGAAAATGCACACCAGAGTAAGAGTAATGCTGGCATTGCTACATGAGATAACTTTGTCTAAATCAGACAGGAGCAAGCAGCAATCTTTGCACCATTTCTCTCTTTCTGTCACGTGGTTTGCTTTACTACCAATTTGCTTAGTGAGCGTTTTGCTGGAACAGATTGCGGTCACTAAACAAGGAGAAACTACTGGAGAATTAAAAATGAATGTTGAATTGAAGAGGATAATTAATTATTGGGGAAATATTACCCGAAATGGTTAACTGATACAAATAATGATAAACATGTTCAAACACCCATCTTACATTATTGCACTTCTGCAATTTTTCATGTTTTCTTTATTCTCTCCCTTTTTCATTGCAGTCCTACAGTCTCTTAGAATATACTTCTATGTCATCAGGCTCTGTATTACTGTAATTCCCAATGGTAGCTTGTACTGTGGAATATCCAGGGTTATAACATAGCACCTGTCTATAACTTTATAGACAGCTGGGATTTTGCCTGCAATCTGTAGGTGCCATGCAATCCTGAGAAAAAAATGCAAGTCTTTAAAGAGCTACAGACAAATGATACGTTTGTATCCCTGCATGCTCTGAAGCACCGACTATATTTGGAAATGAATCTGAAGCATAGCATAGCCTTAATGAAAAGAATAAAGCAAAAACATTGAAGCGGTTAGGGAAATGAATGCATTAAGTATATAGCCTATGCTTGGGTAGAAAAATGACAGAGAGCCTAATTTTCATGTATCCAATTAATAATGAGTTTGATCAAATATCATAGATGCACTTCATAAATGGAGGAGCACAGTAACACCTCCCAGTGTGTGGAGTCTTAAACTACAGATCTTTGATTTTAAAACTTAAAACAATAGAGGAATATGTCTTCACAATTTAATGTGTGGGAAATTGAGACTTCCTCTGTACAAATGAGACTTTATGAGCAAAGTTCTGTATTGGTGCTGAAAATTGCTATCTGATGGTGTTTCTAAAATCTTCCCGACTCCCAAGGGGTACAGTGGCTCAGCTGTTAAAGACGCTGTGCTTGTCAGCCGGAAAGCTGACAGCCTGGGTTCAAGACTCAAGCACCCCACAAAGGGGAAGCTTTCATTCCTTGCTCCAGCTCCTGCCCACCGAGCAGTTTGAAAGCATGCAAGACAAATAAGTACCACTCGGGTGGAAAGGTAACAGTGTTCTCTGCACTTTTGGCATATACCTATCATGAAACCCATCAGGGTTCCAGAGACTAGGACCGTCTTGATTCACTGCAAGTAAATAAAACGCGTAGGCATAAAGCAAAGAAATAAAACTTTACTGAAAATAATATAAAAATCCTTATCTAGCTACATTTTACTCAGAGAGAAGATACACGTCTGCTTCTAGCAGATGCCAGACAAAGAAGCCCAAAGAAAGGGAGGTTTTTCCTTCTGTGCAGACGCTGGAGAAGGCACCTCGAAAAACATGTAAACATTCCATCACATGTCTGATTATTGTCTTAGCAATCATGCCGGGTGTGAGGCTCAGCTCTATGGAATCCCCATATTATGAGCCTTAACCCTCCGATAGCCTGGCTGACAAAATCGCTGACAATACCCTTGCTAGCTACCTGACCATGGAAAATGTATTCGGACAGTGCTGACTCCCTTGGCAAAGAAATGGAGATAAACATTGCACCCTAGAGTCAGACACAACTGGAGAGAGAAACCTTTACCTTTTCCTGACTCCCTTATGAAGTTTAGGGGCGTTGACAGAGCATTTTTTTCCCTTCCTGTTGGGCTGGTAGAAATTCTGACATGTTGCAATTATATTTTTAATTTGTATCTCTGAAAGGAGGAAAATCAGGTTGTGCTTGTTTCTGCATTGCTTTTAGCCTAATGATTGCTTGCTGCATCAGGATTTGCAGCTCCTAGGTGGGGTGGAGTAGTGTTCTAAATGTTTGCGTCCCTCTCTTCCCAGTATTCACTCTGGGAAATGGAAGCATATATTTCCAGTATACATTCTGGGAAGCCTCATATACTTTATACTGAAGATTTTGAAGGTAAGAGTGGGGAAAGGAGGAAGGAAATACTTTTTATAAACTTGAGAACTGAACATTTTGGATAATTCTCCATCTTCAGAAGATAGGGAGAAGAAAAAAAAAGAGAGAAACCTCTAGAAGCAGCACAATTAATTTCTTATTATTACTTTGGCTGCTCCCACAATAGAAGTAGAATGATTTTTAGGTAGGGAAAGTTTAAAACTCAAACAGATGAAAAAAATAAAAATTAAATGGTAGTTTTTAAAATCTTTATATAGACTTACAAAGCTTCTATTTCCTGGTTTTGTTTTGTTTAGAAAATTAATAGTTTTTGCAATTCATTTTTGAATTCTTGAGACTAGATCTCAAATACTGGTAAAATGCTCAAATTCTGTTTATCTTGGCTCATTTGAACAATGTAACAGGAAAACTAATATTAAAACTGAACAAAGTTTTTTGATTCCCCAGTTTCCTGATTACTTGTCTAAGAGATCAATTCAAGTTATGATTAGCTGCTGCTTTTCATATAACAATAAAGGATGAATAATGTATTTTGTACAAATAATGTAGTATAATGTCATTTTATTAAACTATTTAGAAGGAAAAGTTATAACTAACCTGTCAATCAATACTAACTCTAGGAAGGTAGAGTAGTACAATTTTCAAAACAAATGTTACTAAAATGTCCATTCCAAACAGCTGATGAATACTCAGTCTACAAGGGCTTGAGTACAAATATGTAACATGTTTGTAATCTGTTTTTTAATACTTTATAAGTACCTTTGTAGATATGGCACTGATGGAAAATTGTTCTTCATATTGGTATTCTATTGTTATGTAAACACTTTATAAATGAGTTTTAGTTAACCAATATATTACTTTTGTTCTGAAGAAATAACTTCATCTATTAACTCCTACATGAAATTGCAGTGCCATTAAAGTCAGTTAAAAGAAATCCAGCAGAGTAAAAACAGTGAGCAAGCATTTTCTGTTCTCTAGAATTGTTTTCATGGAGTTATTGAAAGGAGATAAAAAATACTTTAAAACATGAAGAAGCCCTTCTTACTTAGGGGAGGATGTTAACTAAAATTTGACTTAACTTTTCCTAGGTGAAAAATCTGTCCAACTGCTTCAATGTAGAATAAATAGAAACTATTTCTTTGAATACTTAAATGCTAGCAAACTAGGTAGTTTAAATAACATAAAGCAGAAACCAGAAGGAAAAAAAAATCTACATCAGGTGTGTCAAACACAATTTCACTGAGGGCTGGATCAACATTGTGATTGTCCTCTGGGGGCCGGGGGAGAGGAGGTGCGTGGCTGGGGTGGGCATGGCTGACTGGGTGTGGCCAGCTTGATGTCGCTCAAGTGGGTGTTGCCTGTGGGGACCAGGCAGATTGGAGAGGGAATCTAGGGGTCTCCAGTGTGGGGTGGGGGGCAAGAGGCTTGGCCCACAGGATGGGGTGAGGCAGGGGGCAGGGCAGCTACAGCTGGTTTACCTTCAAATGCTTTTGGCACCACTCGGTTTCCCACCCCACCCCCGCCAGGCTGGTCTGATCTGGGGGGAATTGCCTCCCGCCTTTGCCGCCATGCCACAAATGGAGATTGACCATCCCCTGCTGTCAAAGTAAATCCTGAATGTTGCACTGTGCTGCAATGGACAGACAGATGAAAAGCACAGCTTTTGTCTGAAGGAGGAGGAGGAGCAGGGAGAAGAAAGAGGGAAAGCAGCTGAATGAGAAGTGTTCCGCCAACCAGGCACCGAAGAACACCGATCAGATTTCTCTCTGTATCTGTCTGTCTCTCACACACACATAGAGGTTGGATTGGATTGCCCTTTCTCACACACACCGGTTGGATTAGATTGCACTCTCTCTCTCTCTCTCTCTCTCTCTCTCTCTTTCTCTCTCTCT
>JANHGC010004892.1:50305-63787 GCA_027560395.1 Boaedon fuliginosus | reverse complement strand
TAAGTTTGAAAGAAAGGGGACTAGGAAGGATTTAAAGAAAGGAGGTGAAGGAGGGGGTCACGCAGTAAGGGGGGGGGGATTTTAGAAAAAGAGAAAAAAAAAACCCAGTTTCTTTTCAGGAACAGAGATTAACCTTTTTCCTTCCAAACAAACCTAAATAGGGGAAATTATCCCATCAATAAACACAGGATTAAACACAGAATTAAACTTCACCAAAAACCAGTTTTAGACCAAAACTCAGAAAGGTTATGCAAACTCATGTTTGAATGTCAATCTTTCTAGCTAGACAAGAAGTCTTGCTTGGTTCCTTGTCATTAAAAGCAGCTTTCTGGCAGCTCTGCTTCATTATTCAATTATTTCTTCAAAGTGCTGATTGTTGCAACCCCCGCTGAAAGAACTCCAAAGGGGGTGGTATTTTCTCCCAATAGAGCAGTATAAAAAGCTTTAAACAACCTTTCCCCTTTAAGATCAGCAAAGGGGAAAAAGAAACCATGGGGAAAAAGAAACCTCCGGGAGAAGGAGACAGTATGTCTGTGCATACTGCAAAGAATGTGAGAGGCAGTTGCTGTAAACAGGGTAATAAAGATTAAGCTTCCTTACAGGATTATCCCTGTAAAGTGGGGGAAAAATAAAAGGAGATTTCTTCTAACAACTGGTTCTCTGAACTGTTTTGAAAGTTAACTGGTTCTAGAGAACTGGTGCGAACTGGTAGAAACCCACCCCTGCCCTTATAGTGATGTGGGTGCAGTGTACAGATGTGTCAGAGAGAGAAGAGTCAGACATTAAGGGAGTGAGACAGTATTGTGCCAAATATGCAGGGCAAGGATAAAGAGTGAGACTGATTTGTGGCTAGACATGTAGGTGAGGGCAAGGTTGCACAGATGTTTCTAGGTTAGTGGCATTTGGATTACAATTGTAAACCATTTATTGTGCTTCATTTTAATAGAGATGGTGGCAAGGCTTAATTATGAGTTGTGCTGTTATTGAAATATATATGATGAAGCAATAAATAGTTTGGGAGTGTCATGGTCAGTTTAAGGAAGTCCTAGGTAACTTGAACAATTATTGTAGTTGTCTCATGATTCTGAATCCAGGGGATGGGGGAGTTTTGCTTTAGTCTTTGCAATACAGAATCTTGTAGGGGAAACAGAAATGAGTAGCTCTTTTTTATATTTTTGTAGCTTGATGAGCTTGGATTATGAGATCTATTGCTTATTTGGAAATTGATTGAAGTCCGGAATAGATGGGGTATAGATGGGGAGATGGGTAATGTCATCTGGATTCATTTCCTCAAAGTTTAAGATTTCTGTGCCTGAGACAGAGGTAATATGAGTGGTATTGCTACCTTTGTTGGACACTCCATTTTCCAATCCAGTTCTAAAATGTGAGAAGCCCAACATTTGGTTGAATAGATCAAAGATCTTATTGGTATACTATGCACCACACTTTTGAGCAATTTCCCTGTCTGAGCTGATCTTGGAAGACTCTGAAGCTTTTGTTTTTGAGGATTTCAATATTCAGACTGAGCTCCAACTTTAAGGAGTAGTTTAGGAATATTTAATCTCTATGCCTTTTATTAGTCTATCTCAGGTAGTATCTTCAGGAACATGGGGCAGATTTTGAGTATGAATATGGTAGAATTCTAGAATTCATTTATGCAAAGTAAGCTCAGTAAAGTTCAGCAAAAAATATTCCTCTCTTTGAATATGGTTTCCAAGCTACAGATTGGGATTATCTAGAAAGCATTTTTTGCTAATACATTTCTCTCTTGCTTTTTAGGCCAAATAATAGTTCTCAGGGGTTTCACTTCTGTCATCACTACAGAAGTGAATGAATAATTCCCATGTTGATTGGAATGTGTCAACCGTCCCAACTCGGCCATCTAGCAAAGAAAGATTCCTGGCCCATTGTTCAGCCAAAAGTATACTTTACTAAAGCCAAAGTAGTGACAGAAGTAGCAAAGCTGGATCTGGCTATTTCCTTGACCTTGAAATGTTATTCCCCTTCTATTAAGATGGGATGGGATGATGACTTCGTGGCAGGATGCAGGATGAACCAGTGGCAGCTTTCAAAAGACTACAGTGGCAACTGGGTAGACGCACTTGAGGTTTTTAGGCAATTTCAGTTCAACTGTCACCAGATTTATGATGGGGTTGGTGGGGAATGGCTCCACATATTTGGGATCAAGTTTTCTACAGGGTTGTTGTGACTGCAGATGTTGTTCACTGCCTTGTGTTCCCCTTGATCGGAGAAGAAAGGTGGGATATAAATTTAATAAATAAATAAATAAATAAAATCATCTACTTTAAAATCCTTGTGCAGACCCATTTTCTTATTGGCTTGTCTTATATGCTTACCTCACCTCATCCAGCACTTTGCGGACCACAGGCCAGGTGTTATGCAGGGTTTGGATCCAATTGGCCAATGATGCCGGTTGAGGATTGTGTTGAGAGAGTTGTAAGGTCCTGCCTCACTTCCTTACTCAAGAAAGTAAAGACTCTTGAAATTCGGCATTTTAAAAGGAATCTTTTATGGCGCAGGAGTGATAGCAGGACAAAGGAAAACAGACTTTGAGTTCCCTCAGGCAATACAATTAGAATAAAGGTATTAGTAACCCCTCCCTTCAGTCCACTGTGGATTCTGCCAATTGCAGGTGTGGAGATGTTATTGTAATGGCCGTCCTGAGACCCTGATAAGTGCGCATTCTCAGGGCTGTCTTCTGCCACCTTTCAAAGTGAAACAACCCACATAGTCCTTCCCCCACTTACATTCCTCAAAAGATGAGAAAATCCCTAGATGCTTAGGCACCAGGATAAAGGTTGTAAAATAGCAGTTTTAGAAAGTGGTAATTAAGTAATACATCCGGGATCCCCCTTTTCCCATTTGAATGGCAGTTCATGCTAGGGATCTGACATGCTGCCCTCCTTAGAAAAAAGGAAAATTCACCTGTAGAGAGATAAGGAAAAATATTACAGCAGATTAACAGGGTTTGTCCATGCTAGGGATCTGACAGGAGTTCTGCCATATGGACAAGGTCCAAGCCAGTAGCTACTCAGCTGCAAATCCAGCGTACTGAATTATTGTAGGCAACGTCTGAGATAAGAGCTCAGCCCAATTGTCTTGCTGATAGTTCACATAACAACGGAGGTATTGCACCATTATGCCATTTGTATGTTCAGAGCCTCCATTCACCCAGGGATGATGGGAGGAACTTAGGCCCTGACAGGTTCCTAATAATTTCAACTCCTGCCAAAAGCTTGAACTAAATTGAACACATCAATCTGAAATTATGTGCTCAGGTGCTCTGTGCAACCAATACATGTCTTGCACAAATACTTTTGCTAGAATTTGTAGATGGAATCTTGGGAGTCCTGTTTGGAGAACAGGTCCGTGATAACTCAAATCACTGTGTTTCCTGTGTTTTCTGGTAATTCCAAAATAAGGTCCATTGATATTTCCTTCCATGGTCTATGGGGCTGGCGATAGGTTGTAACAATCCTGGGTCCTGTCAGTGTGTCTTTTGGCTGAGGCACAGACCAGGCAGCAGGCCACATAGATCTCAATATCCTTTTTCATGCACAGCAACCAGAACTGGCATTTCAAAAAGTGGGGAGTTTTAACAAATCCAAAATGCCCCACGATCTTAGTGTCATGGCTGCATTGCAAAACCAGAGTTCGCTAGCTCACAGGCACATAAAATTTATTCCCCATCCACGCCAGGTCATTGCTTAGTGAAAGTTTTTTCTATGTAGTCGGAACCACTTGTGCTTTGCTAGAACTCCTTTTAGCGGTTGAGCTGTGTTGCCAGCTACCTGCTCTTTTGAGCTTTATATTGCCTTGTGAGGGCTCGTGCAGCTATTTGTTTGGAAGTGATGATGGAATTGACAACCCTCTCTTTGGCACTGTTGTATTGGGGCATCCTGGGCAGGGCATTTGTCAGGAAATTCTTCCCTCTGGAGAGGTAGCAAAGGGTGAGGTTGAACCACTTAAAATATTGAGCCTATCTGACTTGTTTGGGAGATAGCTTTCTGGGGGTTTTTTTAGTACTTCCAAGCTCTTGTGGTCAGTCCAGACTTCAAAAGGGACGTTGCTGCTCTCTGGGAATTGCCTCCAGGCAAGAAGAGCCCAGAAAATTCTGTAAATTTCCTTCTCCCAGATTGCCCAGTGCCTTTCTGCTTCAGAGAGTTTGCACAAGGTATAGGCACAGGGTTGTAGCCCCTCTTGTAGTTCATTTGGAGGAGCACTGCCCCCACTGCTACATTGTTGGCATCTGCCTGAATGACAAATGGTTTGTCCAAATCAGGGTGTTTCAACACTAGCCCAGCTGCAAAAAGGTGTTTCAATTTCTTGAAAGCAGGTTGGCATTCCGTTGTCCATTTCAATTGTTGGTTTAGTGATTCCTTTGATTTTTAAGAGTCATGATTGGCAATTCTCTTTGGGCAAAGGCTGGGATAAACTGTTGATAAAAGTAAAGCCAAGGAAGCTCTGCAACTGCTTCCTTGTACGAGGGGCTTCCCACTCTAGGATGGCACTCACCTTCACCAGGTCTATTTCCACACCATCCTGGGAAATCTGGTACCCCAAATAGTCCAGGTTAGTCTTGTGAAATTCACACTTGGAGAGTTTCACATACAGTTGGGCCCCCTGAAGTTTCTCAAGCCATGCCCTTACTAGTTTCACATGCTCTTTCATCTCAGTGTAAATTAAAATATTATACACCAACACCCCTTTGTATAAACAATCATGTAACACCTCATTGATCAATTGCACGGACACTGTGGGAGCTCCCTGTAGCCCAAAGGGAAGCACTCAATATTGGAAGTAGCCCAAAGTTCAGTTAAATGCAGTTTTCTACTCATCCCCCTTCTTAATGTGCACCTGGTAATAAGCCTCCCTTAAGTCCAGTTTGGGGAAAATTTTTCGCTTGGCCAGCTGACTTAACATGTCCTTTATCAATGGAAGGGGTACACATTTTGCACACATTAGTAATCCACGTAAAATCTAAGCGAGTCATCTTTTTTCTCTTGGAAGAACATGGGTGCAGCCATGTGTGACTTTGCTGGCTGATTGAACCCCCTGGCGAAATTCTTGTCAATGAAAGATTGGATTCTTCCAGTTGCCAGGGCATCATCAAGTATATTTTGAGTTTTGGTAGCTTGCCCATAGGGATGATCTCAATAGCACAGTCCGTGGGGTAATGGGGGGAAAGTACATCAGACTCTTTTTCTCTGAACACTTCAGCTAGGAGCTTGGGGATTGATGGATCCCTTGCACCATCTGCTTTCACTTTTCTAATCAACAGCTTGTGACAGCTCCTTGTCACTTTTATTATGGCTTCTTGGCTGGAAACTTTCCTCCAAACCTTCAATTGGTTTCACTCTCTGTCTGTGAAGGGATTCCACTTCTTGACCCATTTAAGCCCTGGGACCATGGCTTCAGTCATCCCCTGAGCCACAGTGAATTGGATAGTCTCTATGTGGGTTCCTATGTTCAGCTCCACCGGCTCAGTTAGAAATATGGCTGGAGTGCCCACATCACCACTGTTCCATCCTGCTGAGAGGAAGCTATGGGGTTTTTCAGTTCCCTCAACCACATCCCCAACTTTTCCACCACACCAGGCTAATGAGGCATCTGGTATTCCCAGAGTCTAGTAGCCCACCTTCCCTCATTACACAAATATACATCTCCTGATATGCTTATATCCACTTATGTATTCAAATTTATATAGCTTGGAGATGGAAAATATGCATAAAAATGATATGGTCAAAATACTCACTTGCCTAATAATTGGGCACACAGTATATATCTATGGTTTGTGAACTTGTGGATGTTCCCTTCTTGGGAGGTACCTCTCAAGGTTTAAAATACCATCTGGAACCAAGGTAACATCTGGATGTACGTTTCTCTGTGTGGTAGGTATGTTGTTTTGGCCTATAGGTCAAGAGATGACATGGAACTTCAGTGTGAATGATAGCCATATTATTAGCACTATGTGTCACTGTCTTATTTGAAAAGTTGGATGAATCAGCTGAATCCACTGTTGTAATTTAGAAGATGACCATGCATCAGCGGGTGCAATGTGTATTATGAGAGTTTTTACTGCCCACTTAAGGAAACAAATGCTGCTTTGAAGCTTCTCTGTTCTCAGAGGTGGTAGTGCATATTTCATGTTTTCATAGTCTTTTGGATAGTTGGAGATGTATTAATTGACTTCCTTCTGTTTCTTTCATGCATCTATTGTATCTCAGCAGTTAATTCTGTTATATTTGAAATCAATTTCTCTCACTGAAAGTTGTGTTACTTCTCTTCAGAGAAGGACCAAGTTTTATTGCCTTTGCCACTTCCTTCATTCCACCGTAAACTGAATAATATCAAAGGAAGCCTTTCCATTCCATGACTTTCCACTCCCTAACAGCATATTTAGAAATCTACCCTTTAGCTAAGAACATTAACCTTGCTTCTCGAGGCCACCTGAAAACTAGAGTTCAGTAATTTCCTTAATGCATACTATCTATAAGCAAAGCATACTAAAATGAATTGTAGCAAAGTAACTATTAAAAATGTCCAAAATTGGTTGGTTATTACATTCCCACGCACTTTTTGTTAAAAAAGGGAGGCAGGTTTTTTTAAAAGATGACTTTAGTATTTAACTCCAACAATGTGAGTAAAATAACCCCTTCTATTAGAAATTTATTAACAAAAGGATAGATGAGCAAGTTAGGACCATTAAGTTGCAGACTGGTCTTCTAATTCTCTGTTATTTAGCTTTCAGAAGAAAGAGGGTTGAATGGTTTCCTTTTATTATAATATGGTTAATACTTGTCCTTAAAAGTGAATTCTAGATTTAGGATATTTCTTAGTACAAACAGCAGAACTGCAAATTTAAAAATGTAAAACCTTTGGTCATAAAGTCTTTAGAGCAGAACTAAATATTATTTTTCATTAATATGCAACACATTACATTTGCCTTACACATAATATTTCTCTTACATTACAGTAATGAGTATGTCAACTGTAGCAGTATTGAATTCGCTGGTTATCAGAATGGAAGGAGGAGCTCCCTGTTGCAATTCTGTGTTGTATATAAAGCCATAGCCATAAAAAGATATTGCCTTGATAAAGCGTGTTTAGGGAAACCATTTTCAATGGAAATTGAAACATGAAACCAGCTATTAACAATAGCAAAGTTATATACTGCTCTGCTTTGCAGCACCCTTTGAGCATTTTACAAACGTCAGCATATTGTCCCCCCTTCCTCCGCAAAAAATCTGTGTCCTCATTTTATCGACCTTCGAAAGATGGAAGGCTGAAACAACCTTGAGCTGTTCACGTTTGAACTCCAGGTTGTGGGCAGGGTTAGCCTGCAATACTGCATTCTAACCATTGCGCATCAGGGCTCCCTTAATGTTAGTTAAGCGAAATTTCTGTACGTAAGCATTCCTTCTTCTTTTATGCAAATCTTTTATCTTGTGCATCTAAAATTGCTGATTCTTATTGCTGATTTTCTTAATCTTTGTGTCCTCTCTTTTCTGATTTTACTGTCTTTATCTTCTGCTTCTTCGTTAAATACTTAGGCATTAGAAAGGCAGAAAGTTTTCTTTGATTCCCTAAGAAGTGAGCGAGATGATCTTAGAGAGGAGGTGATTTTGCTGAAGGAACAATTGAAGGTACGATGAAGCAAACGAACAAACACAAGCAAAAAAATATAAAATATAAAAGGTAGTGGTATTAAATAATAGCATTTTATTTCAGGGTACCAGAAAGAAGTCTTCCTTGAGTGCTCCATTATTGGATAAGCTTAAACTAGCTGTGGCTCATCACTGTTTTCTTAACTAATTGTATTCTCTCATTATGCTGCTCTTGAAGTGTATTTGGCTATATTCAGCTGCCTCGAGTTCCCCTTGACTGGGGAAATGAGGCGGGGTATAAATTCAATAAATTAAATTAAATTAAATTAATTCGGAAATTAGGAAGAATTTATATTAGATAACAGCATATACATAAAAATTTCAAGCTACTGGAATGGGATTGCTGATCATTGCCACTACTGTAGCCCAAAACTATATCATGAATTCTTTTCACTTAGGAGAGTAGCGTAATCTGTGAAGATCACCTCTTGCTGCAAAAGTTTTAGTACTGTTATCCAGTTTATTAAATCAATACTAGTCTTACACTTTGCATTCATGTGTATTTTATTATGCAGGATTTCAGTTTTTGCAAACATACTTTACATGGAACTGAATGTTATAAATATATTTTGTTTTGCATTCACAGCAATATGGAATAAGCACAAATTTAGGAGTGGCTACCAATGGAGAAATCTCTGACTGTGTTACTAAGGATGAACTATCAAATTCTTCCAAGGTTGTTTCAGAGACAAGTCATGTCTTAAAAGTATCTGAGGATTGTACAGAAGGTAAGCATTTGCATTGTACTAAGATCTATATATGATAGTTTTTGCTTGAAAATGTTTACAATTTAACAATAATATTCTGCATGGTCTACACATGTTAACTTTTCCTTAATACAACAATCACTTAAGGCCATTTTTTTTAAAGTGTGAAGTTTTTTGTAGGAAGATTTTAATTGGGTGTTGTTTATTTCCCAATTTCAGGAAAACCAAATAATTTAAAGCTAGCTTACCTATATACCTTTGGTTAATTTCATTTCAATATATATTCAATATATTAAGCATAATATATTGTATATATATTATTTGTAAACATTAACTTTGTTTTGGTTCCCAGCATTTAAAAATATTAAGTTTTAGGTAGTAATTACAGATGGTGCTTAACTTATGACCACAATTTGGACCAGGACTTTCCTCACTAAGCAATGTGGTCATTAAATGAGTCATCCCATAACTATCCCTGATTTTACAACCTTTTCTTTTGCCATGCTTAAGCAAATCTGGTTTACTCCATTGATTTTGCTTGTCATAAATGTCATAAGCCAGCTGGGAAGTTTGCAAATGGTAATCACATGATCCTGTAATTCTGCAACCACTGTAAATGCTGGTTGCTAATTACTTGAATTGCAATCATGGGCCACAGGCATGCTGTGATGGTCATGTGAGGACCAGTCGAAAGTCATTTTTTTAAGCACCATCATAACTTTTTAACAGTTGCTAAACAAATGGTCATAAGTTGAGACCTGCCTGTAAAATTAATTACATTGCTATTCATAATAGTTGTTTATAATTGTAATTTATTAATTACAGTGATATTTATCCCAGCCGTATGTTCCATTAACATAGTTAACAAAACTGTGTGTATTTAAATTATGTTACTAATTCTCCTTTGAGGTTTTAAGTGGAAAGGTAAGTGATAGCATACTTAAATGATGTATCTATATTGTGATCCCTTGAACTTTCTTATAATGATCTTTTAGGCAGAGCAAATGAAGTGGAGATGGAAAATGAGATTTTGGAGAATATGGGGAAAAGAGAAATCTTGCAGAATACTGAGCATGAGGAAAACACAGAGGACACTAAGGATCAGGAAATCATTCTCAAGTGTTTGGAAATAAAGACATTGCCTGCTGATGAAAATGTAGAGACTAAGAAAGTCACTGAAGCCAAAATTACATCAACACTGAAATTAAATAGTGGACTTGAGGATCCTGTAAAAAGTTACTCAGAATGTATCCCAGAAACTGTTTATTCCCTTGAAAAAAGATATTCTGATGAATTAAAGGTTGAAGGGGCTTCACCAAGTCATATTTTAGAAGAGAAATTGTCTGATAGAGATATAAATGTAACTCATAATCAAAATAATATGGCAGATCCAAGTATTGAGATTAATCAGGAAATAGATGCCAATTTAGAAATAGTTCCACAACAGCAAAACAAAGAAAAACAAATAGATACTGTAGTTGATGAGCCAGAAGGGAGTAGTGAAGTATTTTGGGAAGCGTTAGATTTTATAAATAATGGCCACATGGCAATTTCTACTTCACCAGAATTGGTAGACGTTATCCTTAGGAAAGCCTCCAGTATTGATCTTAATAATGAACAATCAAAAAATGTGGTGGTTGAGGGCGATTTAAACACAGAATGTCTTAAAAATGAGCAAAATCCTAACATAAATGCTGTAACAAAAGAGCCAAAAATAGAAATGTGTGAAGAGAATGAAGAGAATGAGGCACAAAGTACGATGTTTCAACAGGAGGACCAAGTAGTAGATTCTGCAGAAGAACAAAAGGAAATATCATGTATTATGAAAGTTACTTTGAATGAGTTTGGAGAGGAACAAGATCAAGTTAAAATGGAAGAAATCCAGTCACCATCTTCAAAACATGATGCAGTTGTTGACAAACAAAATGAGCAAGAGATAGGAGCAAATAAAGAAAACGTTGAAGATACGAAGGCATTAAATGCTTATTTAGATTTTGAGGGAAAGAACGATGAATGTACCGTGAAAGATGTTCATGAAGAACAAGCTGCTGTAGATTATATAAATCAAAGCAAATGCCAGACCCATGAAGAAACAAATGCAAACATAGAGAATGATTCCAGCTGTAATATAAAATCAGCTTGCGTAGATGGAACTCTGGCTGATATTGATATGATGAATAAAGAAGTTGGTGGCAGCCATAAAGAAGATTTATCTGCAGGAAAACAGAGTGTAGATAAAGAAGATAATACTATTGAGTTTGCTGTAACTACAACTACAATGAAAGAGGGTACTGAGGAAGCATGCACTGGGAATAAAGAGGGTAAAAATTGCAAACAACTGCATGAAGAAATTCACAGTATTGTGCCGAATGTTGAGGAAGTTGTTTATCTTGAATCACAGAAGACTGAACTCACTGAACAAAATGAGCCTGAGAATGAAGAAGTAATTGTAGAAGAATATCATGAAGCCTTAGATGTTGATGCGACTTCTTTTGGAGAATTGAAAGCTTCTGAAAAGAGAGATGATCAGAGTAATAAAGATAATGAAAAGGTCAAAGCCAGCTTAATCTCCTCAGATGAAGTTGGATCTGAGGCTTTTGTGGAGGAAAGTGACAGTATTGAGCAGCTGAGAGGACATGGAATTGAAGAAGCCAAATTTTTGCAGATTGATTTATCTGTTTCTGAAACAACTAAGTCACAATGTGGACAGCAGCAGGAAGAGGAAAGTAAATTGTTGGATGAAAACAGTTCAGTACAAATTGCTGATTACACACCAGAACAGTTGGAAAACCTGGAGAGTGCTATGAATGAAAGTCAAGAGGAAACACAAAGTTATAAGAAGGGTAAAGGTAAATCTCGGGAAGACTGCGTTATATCATAAACTCAGGAACTGGATCATTGTTCCACATCATTCACCTGGCATCTGTTAAAGAACAAAAATACATCTTTAATTTTTAAAAAGTCAAAATAGAAGTTCTACCATTGAATTAATGCCATACTCTAAATAAGCAAAGTAGTCAATAATGTATGCATGTGGCTACCTTGTTTTGTCAAGTTTCTTGTCAAGTTTAATTATAGTCTAACCAAAACTATTATCCTAATTCCAAATGAGCTCCTTTATAATATTCCATCAAATATAGTATTTGTTCTCTAAGAATTTTAATGAATGCTAGGATTGGAAAATTCTTGGGAATGGTTAGGATGCATGCTAGCTTTGTGATAAAATGTCACTAGTTTGATACAGTTATATTTGATTTCAAGTTATTATATAGAACTTTAGCTTCCATGCTGTTACACTTTCTGAACAAAAAGACAAGGTCAAGCTGAATCACTCACTTCAAATTAATATCATTTCTCTTGCAAAGATATAGACATAAAGCACTATTTATAGTAAAAAGTCATTCATGAAGAATCATAGAATTCAGTCGCATGCAATTCAGTCTTTTCTTATCAAATCAAGCTCCTATTGGTTTAAATCAGTGGATTAAACTTAATGTCTCTGCAATTGATAAATAAATGACATGCTTTTAATCCAATTTAGTATTTATAGTTTTGTCTCTGTTCCTCTGTCTCTTTCACTGTAATCTATGTAGGTTTATGTATGATAAAAACTTTCAGTTTGCCTTATATTTAGCCCTTGTATTAAGTAATATTTACTGCAAATTGTAATCTATTTACTTAAAAAAATCCTATCATTTGTTCTCTGCATTGCCTTGCAAAGAAATAAATATTGAATGTTGAATGTAAACCAATATTTTCTTATATTGGGAAATCTACCCCTTACATTTTTGCTGGAACATAAGCGGCCTTGATTGTCTCTGTGATAGTTATTTCTATTTAAATCACAAAATGAAAGATAATAGCTACTGCAGTTTTATGATAAAACTATTTAACACACTGTCTTCTTTTTCTAAAAGAGAATTAATAATGGCTAAAATAAATCTGAAAGTTTTTCATTTATGAGCATATAAAACTTTTTAAAACATAAAACATTTATAAGCGTATAAAAACTTTGAACACTTTTAATGAATAAAGTAATTTTAACTTCTGCTTTACCATACTAAAATTAAGACAATGCAAAATCTAAAATTTGTATAGCTATATAGCAGTGTAACAATGTATTACATAAAAATAGAAAAACATTAAAAATATTACATAGTATATAATGTATATAATGGAAATAAAGTTTTATATTTTAAAATGTCTCTTCTCATTTGTTTGTAAAATTGATTTAACTGGTAGTTCTATTTTATGCAACTGCCATTTCAGCGAAACATACATATTTTAAAAGACATTAATAGTTTTTAAAAATTGTTAGATAATTATTGCTCATTCCCTATGCTCAGAAATGTATCAGTAAAATAAGCGTTCTACCTTTTGGGAGGGAAAAGAGATGAGGGATGATGAGACAAGACCATAGGAAAGAAGAAACTGTCATTGAAAAGGACTAATATTTTATCTAATACGGTTATACTGTTCAGTTGTTTCACTGAATATGTGTATATTGCATATTGTATTAATATGTGTTAGGCTGCAATTCTTGTAATTGCATAGAAATTGGAGGAAGGAGTATTAAGTAAATTCACTGCCTTGAATCTTTATTTTATTTTATATGTATATAAAACAAGTCTGGTGGTGTGTGTGTGTGTGTATGCTCTATACAAACCTACACCGAGCGACCAATCTCGCCCAAACTTGGCACATACATACCTTTCCGTAATAAGATCAGCATGGGGGGAGGGGGTCACGAACGGCTTTGTGGGCTCTTTGCCCCCCAAAAAGGGTGCCAAAGTGCACACCACCACCCACATTTCACTGCCAGGCTCTACTGCACATGTGCAGAGGGCTCCAGGCAACGGACACTTTCCAACCAATAGAGGCAAGGCATGCAAATCGGGCAAAGAATGCTGGGAATTGTAGGCTGCAGCATTCCCTGTGAAGAAGGCAGCAGGGAGCGAGGTAGGAAGGAAAAGTAAGAGGAACGAAGGATGATGGAGGGGAAGAGAAGTCAGTAAGGAAGGAAGGATGGGGGGAAGGAAGGAACACGAGATAAGGAGAGGGGGTGAAGGAATGAATGAAGGAGAAAT
>JANHGC010004892.1:29063-39822 GCA_027560395.1 Boaedon fuliginosus | reverse complement strand
CTTTTTCCTTGATCATTAATGTTAATCTGTTCATCTCTGCACATTCTAATATTTTATTAATCACCCATTTTTCATTTCATTCACAATCGCATTTTCAAAAATCGATAGCCAGTCAACCTTTCAGGATGTTCTAATATTCCAAATATGCAGAGTCTTTCTATTTTGTACAGAGTTCAATTGATCTTTCTGCTGCTAATCCTTTAAAGTCCAGATAATATCACAAATCTTCCCTGAAAATAATTTTTCCAGAAATGTGTAGACATGTTTCCTCCCACACACATAGCATGCATTTCTGATGAATTAATTCATGTTACATGATATTTCAAAATAGCGGTTTTAGGCTGGGGTGTCTCTGTCTCTGGATGTCTGTATATAGAAACATTTCGTATAAGCAAACAGGGTGGTTGTTGGCTGATAGCACTTAAGTATTTTAGAACCCTTTTGCAGTAATAGTAATACAGGGAAACAGGTATCATATTCTTTACAAAATAATTATAAATAGTAATTAATAAACAATTACGCGTATGCACTGAACTAGATATTCAAAAATTTAGGGATGCTTGGAGTATTGAATGCCAATGGAAGTTTGGATTCTGTGCCATACTTGTATGGCTTTAAAGTTATTAAAGAGTATTTATAGGGCATTGTATATTTATGCAACTTGTACTAAAAAAAGGAAAATATTTATAGTTCAAGGTTGAACTTGTATGAAAGAATTGATGATCTGGATAATGGTTGGAGATCGGATACATTGCAGCAAAGGTTTGAATGATGTGGTCTCATGCTATATTGACTT
Source organism: Boaedon fuliginosus (assembly GCA_027560395.1). Taxonomy (NCBI): domain Eukaryota; kingdom Metazoa; phylum Chordata; class Lepidosauria; order Squamata; family Lamprophiidae; genus Boaedon; species Boaedon fuliginosus. The sequence continues at coordinate 39,026 of JANHGC010004892.1, read as the reverse complement.
ATTTTGAACAAACCTTATTTCATATACAATGTTAGCTTTATTTTGGAAGACACACTGATGATTGAAGATGCTCAATTATGCACCAGAGATTTGGAAGACAATAAAAATGGCTATTGCTTGCTTTTACGAGCTCACACAGACACAAAAAAAGGGGATATCTGTTTTTTGTTAGTTATATCTTTGGTCAGAAGAGATAATGCTTCCTTATTGAAGTGACTGTTTTTAACCCAAGAGCCCTATTAGAAAAACTGATGAGAACCATGGAATTATGCATGCTAGTTTATGGACTTAATTTTGAATTGTTTCCTAATTACGTAAACTCAAAACATGTTAAATTATACAATACATCAAAAGCAAAGCATCTCCTCTGGGGACTCTAGAATAAAGAATGTTGCATGCTATTTGCTTAGGTCAGTTTCAACCTAATTCATGGAAAATTGGGATTCTCTGGGGCAAAAAATACCAGTGCTTTTTGAATGTAGGTGATGTCATATAATATTTGGGTCTCCAACAGTATCTTTTACTGAAAAGGAATTGGACTAATATTTTTAAACTGCATTCAAAAAGATCTTTCTCTGTTTTGTAAGTGTAAGTAAGTGTCCTTTTCTTCCTCATCCTAACCCAGATATCCATTCCTTTTCTATCTCTTTTCCACCTCTACTGCCTCATATTTGTGGCTCTTAATTTTCTTTCCTCCCACCTCCTTTAAATCAGCGTTGCTTAGCCTTAGCAACTTTAAGATGTACGAGTGTATACACAACTCAGAAGTTGCTAAGGTTGAGAAAGAATGATTTAAATGACCTTGGTTTCTTCATGTTCAGTGGCTTTTGTGTGTATTAAGCTTTTCCTGTGGTTTTCTTGGTCATATAACTGATTTAGATTATGTGGTTTAACTTCCATTTTCTCTTGTAGGAGTGGGTCACAGCTACAGATATCAGAGTAAGCCTTAATCGCCTGAATACCTTTGGAGACGAAGTATTTAATGACCCCAAGGTTCTCAAATCCTATTATTATGCAATTTCTGATTTTGCTGTGGGTGGCCGGTAAGTAATAAATCCCGAGTGATTCTCGTACTAATAGCTTAAATAATTGCTTGCTTAGGGCAGTCTTTCTCAAACTCTCATGCAGGATGGGGTTTTCTAGGAGTGAAAACCAACACATCTTAACATTGTTGAGGTTGAAAAATACTATTTTAGGGCTTTGGCATGATTTCAGTCTCTCTCCAAGATAGGTTTTTTTTTTCAAAAACGCATGTTCATTAAAAAATTGTGATATAATAAAAATGTTACCACAGCTTTACATTGATATTTAACTGATCCAGATATTATTTCTGTATCCATAAGTCGTCCTTGAATTTTATTCACACTAAATTTCATCTCAGTTTGGATGCTTATGAAAATACTGCATTTTTTGGACTATAAGACGCACTACCCCCCCCCAAGTGGGTGGAAATGTCTGTGTGTCTCATTGAGCAAATGTTGCTGAAGCCCCACCCACCTGCTGGCCCCACCCACCGGCCTCTGCCTGCCTCCCAGCAATTTGCCTCGTTGCAGTAAACAGCAAACAGCCTGGTCAGCTTCAACACAGCCTGATTTAGCACGAGCAGCTGATTGGTAGTTGGACCTGCCTCCCAGAATACTGATCAGCTGTTCCAGGCTCTGGGGATTGCTGGTGTTGCCTATCACCACTGCCACCTATTGCTGCCTCCGCGTGCCCCATTTTTGGCCTTCGTGCATCCTGTTTTTGGCTTCCGCCCGCCCCATTTTTGGCCTTTGCATATCCTGTTTTTGACTTCCATGTGCCCATTTTCGGCCTCTGCGCATCCCATTTTCAGCCTGTTCCAGAAGGTGGGGTTCACTGCCGCCGCCACCTATCCCCACCACCTGGACCAGGCCAAAAACAGGACATGCAGAGGTCGAAAATGGGGTGCGCAGAAGTTGAAAACCGGATGTGCGGAGGCCGAAAATGGGACGCAAGGAGGCAGCAATAGGTAGCACTGGTGATGCGCGGCACTGGCACCAATGGGCAGCGGCTATCCCCTCAGCCTGGAACAACTGATCGTCAGTATTCTGGGAGGCAGATCCAACCGCTAATGAGCTGCTCGTGCTAAATCTGTGCTGAAGCTGACCAGGCTGTTTGCTGCAACAAGGCAAAATGCTGGGAGGCAGAGGCAGAGTTTTTTTTCTTGTTTTCCTCCCCAAAAGCTAGTTGCGTCTTATAGTCTGGAGCGTCTTATAGTCCGAAAAATACAGTAAATGTCTTGCTTTTAACCGTTACATGCTGACCATGTTAAAAATAGTCGCTGATTTAAGTACAGTAACAATAGCTGTTAGACTTGTATACCGCTTTACAGTGCTTTACAGCCCTCTCTAAGCGGTTTACAGAGTCAGCCTATCGCCCCCAACAATCTGGGTCCTCATTTTACCCATCTCGGAAGGATGGAAGGCTGAGTCAACCTTGAGCCTGGTGAGATTTGAGCTGCCAAGTTGCAGGCAGCTGACAGTCAGCAGGAGTAGCCTGTGGTACTGCATTCTAACCACTGCACCACCACGGCTCTCATTTTGATTCTGTGACTGGGCAGATGCTATGATAATGGTAAGTGTGACATGGTCGTAAGCCACTTTTTTCAGTGCTCGACTTACGACCACACTGACCTAAACTTTTGTTGCTAAGGGAGACATTTCTTAATTTTGTTAATTTTGCCCTTTTGTTAATTTTGTGCTATTTTACAACCTTTCTAGCCACAGTTGTTTAGTGAATCATTGCAGTTGTTAAATTAGAACCGTTAGTTAAGTGAATCCTGCTTCGCCATTGACTTTGCTTGTCACAAGGTCACAAACAGGGATCACATCACCTAAGCACATTGCAGCCGTCCTAAATATGTCAGTTGCCAACTATCTGACTTTTGATCACATGACCACAGAGATGCTGTAAGGTTATAAGTGTGAAAAGTGGGCATTAGCAGGGGGAGGCTGCTACCGGGTTTGCCCTGGTTTGGGTGAACTGATAGCTCATTTTATGGACATTTTATGGCCAGTTTCGCCTAACTGGCAAATCCCACCCCTGGCTTGCCCTGCTCACCCCACCCCTCCCAGAAGTCTCCATGCAGCCCATTTTGGATCCCAGATACAGGGGCCATGCGGAGGCTCAGGGAGGGCGAAAAATAGGTCTACTGGAGGCTCCGGAAGCCCGGAAATGGGCCCATTTCTATCCTCCAGACAGCCTCCGGAGCCCTGGGAGGCCATTTTTGCTCTTTCAGAGGCTTGAGGAAAGCCTCCGGAGGCTGGGGAGGCCCAAAAACAGGCCTCCTGGAAGTTCCAGAAGGCCGGAAACGGGCCCATTTCTGGCCTTTGGAGGGCCTCTGGAGCCCACAGAGGCCTCCTGGAGGTTCAAGAATATTTTTCCAGACCCTTTTTGGACTGTTAAATTTGATGAAACTACTCCCTCTTAAAATATTTATTCTACTCAATATTTTCCTTTCAATACTTTCATTAAGAAAAATAGAAAACTCATGAAAAGATACCAGCCCTGTAAGAAAATGAAGGATTTTCTGTCAAAGTAAGCCACTATCTTTTTAGAAAATGATGCCTATACATAATCCTTGGTCCTGATCCTCATGTGTTTGCTTATCTTGGGGAGAAAAAAAAATCCTGTAACTTGGTAACAGTTTCTGGGTGTGTTTTCATGTATAGGGGACTGTGTATCAGCATGCCATAGCAGCGACATTGAGGGCGGTTGAAATTAAAGATTGTGAAGGTGTAGAATTATATCGGTTATCTCAGTTGAGTATTTTAATCCTCAGGAGTGCAGAAATAAATCAGCTGCTATCATACCTGGGCAGGTAAGTTTAGATTGAAGGAAAGAAATGGGGGCATGTGCCCCTTTCCCATAATTCAAATGAGGGCAGGAAGGATGTAAAAAGATAGTTTTGATCTGAGTTTTCTGAATTGACGCAGAAAGAACATTCTTTGTTGTGTCTTTTTAATGACGGTTCTAATGTTAGGTGTCCTTTTCAACTTCTTGGAGATAATAGAATATATCTTTGAATGACATATTCAAGACACACTAAATAAAGTTTACCCTGTGTTGACAATCTGGTATGCACACATACATGTCTAATATAGAAATTTAAACATGAATTTGGCTGTATAAAAAGCAGCAGAGGGCGAGAGACATGGATCAAATACAGTTTTGAGGAATGGTAATAAATGTAGCGTGAACTTTTCTGGTTACATTTCATCAAAGGTGAAATAATTCTTTTTGTATGAAAGCTGTATTGCAGCCAGCTTGCATATTGAAAAACGTTTGGCAGGCAAATTATGAGTGTTCCATTGCATCTTTGGTTTTTTTAAAAAAGAAATAATTCTATTTTTCCTGGTAATTGCTAAGCATCAACCCAGTCTCTAGGGCATTAAAACAAAAGTGTGTGTGTGTGTGTGTGTTTGTGTGTGTGTGTGAGAGAGAGAGAGAGAGAGAGAGAGATATCCCTCTCATAGAAAGGGTTCAACTCCCCGATCTGGCTGCCTGCCACCACTGCTCCCCCAGCACCTTCCTAATATCACTGCTTGTGACGTTGCCCCCCCCCCCGTGTCATCCCAGTACCGCCACTACTATTTTCCCATACTGCTGCTGCCTCCGACCCACTGCACCTACAAGGAGACCACAATTGCATGGGCACTTCTCCGCAAACACCTGTCTCCAGGCCCCCTGCAAGCACCCCCAAGGGGAGAGTCCTGCTGCCATCTCCATTTGCTACCGATGCCCCTCCATCTCCCGCTGTGGGCACGCCATAAGCTAATCATCCCATGGGAGAATTGGCTGTGGAGATTTGTGTCATGGCGTTGTCCGTAACTAGACAACGTGGGAAAAGCAGAGGAGTAGTATTGGTAGCGGGGCAGATGGGAAGGCCATCTGTGAATGAAGGGCCACGGTGGGTCATCTGGGGAGGGAGGCCAACAATTAAATGTCTGTGGAGGGTCAGCCAGTGAGAAACACTTACAGTGTGTCAGCTGGTCCATGAAGGCCGGGGTGAAGTGACCATGTGTCCATGATCAATTATCCCATTCCAGTTTCACAGCCCTTGCAGAATGACCTGAAAGAGGAAGATGGTGGCATTCCAGTGAAGCTGAGAAAGCAAGGATCTAGAAATGTTGTTGGAAAATTCACAGGTAAGGTTTCTGTTTCTGCGGGCATGAATCTTAGTTTTATGATAAAACATATTACTGAAATACTAATTTGCTTTGCACAAAAGAGTAAGTTTTGTATGTTTATGAAACTCAGAACCTGCATATTAGGAACTTGGGAACTGTCAACCATTCCTACTTTTTCTGCACTGACCCAAGTCTGAACATTTAGAACTAAAAGTTGTTGCTGCTTTTTCTCAGTAAATTAAGTTCACTCTACTACTATGTATTCACATTTGTTTTATTTGACAGAAGAGGTAGAAATCCTAGGTAGTGTACACTATGAACCTAAACTCAAGGAGATTTGTACTTTTGCTTAGAATTCAGTTGTGAAGTTTGGCTGCACTACCACTTAAAACACCAGATAACTGTAAGGGGTGTTTTGGAGGGGGCGTTGTAACATCAGCAGAATCTCCATGAAGAAATAGGTATTTGTGGATAAAAATTGCTTTTTCCTTTTTATTAAACATGATGAAAGTAACGATTCTTAGATTCTTACTACATGCATCTTCAACTTTTCTAAGTTGGGCACTTTAAGTTGGGAAATGGGTCTCACTCTCTCTCTCCCCCCTCCCTCCCTCTTATTTCTGTTTTTCTTTCATTTTCCTCCTTCTCCCTCTCCCCCTCTCCCTCTCTTCTTTCTTTCCTTCTTTTTTTCCTTTCTTTCCCCTTCTCTCGCATTTATTTCTCTGTCTCTCATTCTCTCCCTCCGGCTCTCTCATTTCTTTCCTTCTCCCCCTTCTCTCTCTCTCTCTCTCATTTGTTTCTCTCTTTCATTTTCCTCATTCTCTCTCTCTATCATTTTTCTCATTTTTCTCTCTTGCCCTAGCGCCCGTAGGATTTTCTCCGGACTACCCGCGACAGGCTGCTTTTTGCAATTCCACGTCCTTCTTGGGCAGCTCAGCGGCAGCCGCGGTCCCCTTCATGTCAACTCTGGAAGGGAGGAGCAGCTGCTGCTGCTGCCAAATACAGGGAGGGAAGAGCTCTGGCTCTCCTGAGTCGAATTCCAATTCACTTCTACACCTTCATTATTCAAGTTGTTGGTTTCTCTTAAATGAATTTCTAGTTCTTCTTTTCTCTTATCTCCATGTTTAATAATGAAGTCACTGTCAATTCTTGGTTTAGGAGGATTTGGGTTTTTTATCCTTTTTAGTTTTAGGTGGACTTCAGCCAGTAGTAGATTATGATCGGATGGTACATCGGCAGCTGGATATGTCTTTACTGATTTGGCTTAGTTTCTAAATCTTTTGTTTATTGTAAAATAGTCAGTTTGATTCCTTACCATATTATTTTGTGTATCTGCCGATGATCTCCAAGTGTAGAGGCGTCTTTTTGGCAGCTTAAAGAAAGTATTCGTCACACATTGCCTATGTTCATTGCAGAAGTCTATAAACCTGTCACCTCTTATCATTTCTGGTTCCTAAGCTAAAGTTTCCAACTGCAGGAGTATCACTTCTTTCTCCCACTTCTGCATTGAAGTCCCCCATGAGTAATGTGATATCATTACTTTTTAGGGTTTTCAGTACACTGCTTATATCTTCATAAAACTTCTCTAAATCCTCCTCATCACTATCAGCCGTGGGAGTATAAACTTGTCTAACATTCATATTTACTGGAGAACTATTTATTAGGATCATCATGCCTCTATCGAATACAGGAATAAAGGATTTAATGCATTTATTTACAAGATTGTTTACAATTGTAGCTACTCCATTTCAATGATGTTTACTATTTTCACCAGAGTAGTAGATAGTATAATCTCCTATTCTGCACATTCCATTTTTAGGCAAGCGCATTTCACTCACTCCCAGCATAGAGATATTGTATTTGAACATTTCTTGGATAGTGTTATGTGTTTTCCCTGATTCATATAAGCTTCTCAGATTCCATGTTCCAATTTGTAGTTTTGGGTTTATCATGCGTCTAGTGGACCGGGAGATTATTAGCACCCTTGCCCCATTTAAGGACCACCCATACTTGCGGTCCTTTAAATTAGGGTTTGCCGCCATTATGATTTTCTTGGGAAATATATAGTGTAGTAGTCTTCTCTTTGCTTTCTACACCGCTGCGCACATGCTGTTCAAGTAGCTGCCACCACACCATGTGCTGTTCTTCTGAAACCGTTCTGACCAATATGGCCTCTGCCTTGGTCGATACTGATGAGCAGCTGCCACTCACCAGGCCTGTTGGTCCACATGAGGTATTTGATTCCCTCCAACCCGCCATTACAGCATAAAACCATACTGGGTAGGGTCCCCCAATCTGCCAACTGGGGACGCACTCTGTGGAGTTCCAGGCTCGCCCTGAAAGCAAATGCTCCAATCAACTACCTTCAGAAGATTTAGTCCACAAACATTTACATGTATGTCTCCTAACTATTGTGCATCATCCCTGGAGATGCTGCAGAGATTTTTAATAAAGGTATCCTAGCCCCTTAGTATTGTTGAATTTTAAATATTGTGAGTGTTACATGTTGAGTTCATTACAACCCCATTGGGGACAATTGAAGAACAGAAAGAAAATACCTCTAGTTGTTATCTAACTCTTGAGTATTTCAGAGTGCCACTGTCTATCGGGGGATCCATAATGAAAGAGTGAAGAGGGGTCACACAATGGCTTCTCCAAACATCTCACCCAAATTTGAACTAGGAGCAGGATATAGTGGCTGCTCATATTCAGATTGCAGTCTATTCTCGTTTGCATATGTGCATATCTTTCTATGCCTGTGGTAATTTTCACCCGGATCCGAACTGATGTTGTTAATGATGCTTTATTTATTCATGCAAGAATCAAAGTTACACAGCAGACAATGCTTGACTTAAAATATTCTTAAACATACCTTGAAAATAAAACTGTTATGAATCCAATAGGAATGGGAATATTTTCAGTAAATTTGATTTCTTTATGATGTTGGATAGTCTGTGGTTTTAGCTTGCTGAATTTTATTAGCAACTGCTAAATCCAGGTTGAAAGTTGTCTATCGCTTTAGTTATATTGTTAACAGTATTTTGTTTTAAATAAACCTTTGCATTGACGTTTGTTCCTACAGTTCAGGAGTCTGATTAGATTTTGTTAATTAGAACCTGTGCATTATCCCAGATGCAATTCCAAAAAGGCTTTGCAGAACACTCAGAGGCTCAACTTATTTTAGGAAAAGTCATAGTTGCTTTAAGGAGTTTGATGCCATGTCTGTAGATCCACATTCTAAAGCAACTTTTGTGGACCAAATCCAAAGCATTGCACAATTCATCTACTAAATTATGTTCTTTCTGCCACCAACCAAGTACGTACAGTACTGGGCAGGTTTTTGCTTTGTTTTTTAAGTTATGTACGTCTCCCTGTTTCCACTATTTGTCAAATTAGCTGAAATGTTGGCAGCAGGCCGGCATGGGTTGCAGACTTGGTTTTGGAGATATAAAGGGAGCCAAGAATTTATTTTTCAAGTTCTTAAGTTTATACTTTCAATTTTATTTTTTTCAAAGCTTGAAGTAAAATATGTTTTATAACCTGCATCATTCCATGTTTACATCAACATTGTCATTTTTGGGAAGCTGGTTACTTCATAGGGATCTTAAAATGTAGTATATTTAAATTTTTAGAATTATGTGCTAATGTTTGTTTATTTTGAAGGTACGATTATATTTAGAATTTTATTAAATTTCACTTTCTGCTTATTTTGCATAGACGATCCTTTGAAATGAAGATGGAGTGTATATTTTTATTAAAATAAATAATATTCTCCTATCATATCATGCTAGGTGTTACGATTAGAAGGCCAAGTTGTTCGCTATAAAACAGCTGCAGAAAATGCTGAAAGAATAGAGGATGAATTGAAAGCAGAGAAACGTAAGCTCCAAAGAGAGGTAATCTGCATTACTGTGTACTTTTGAATTCAGAAAAAGGGTTGAATTAAAAAAAAGTAAAAATTTAACATGGGTAATAGGACTCTAGACTAATGGTTTCTGTATTAAAAGAAAACTTTTACAGCCTCTAGCCATGAATAATGTCCCTAAAATTACCTTCTGCAGCTTGGGAGTTTTTTATATTTCCTTCCTGCTTGTGCCAAAGCACTAAAAGAAAGCTGCCTTCAGACCTCAACTAAATAAAGGAGATAAAACAAGTTGCTATAGCTTGCTTACTAAAAAAAACGGGAATAGAATCCATTAGTTCTCACTTGAGATTCTGGAAAACAAAACAAAATAGAAGAAAAAAACAGCAAATGAAAAATTAATATTGCCCAAAGTTTTATAATATGCACCCAATTAATGAATTACATTACTGTAATTACAGCTGAATTCAATGCTACACAATTTACTAATAATCTCAGATAATTAGTTCCTTTTCTATGTAGGATGATTATCCAGGAAAAGCTATTAGCTTTTAACAACTTGATTTCCAAGATGATAAAATTAAAATAACAGGCAAAACATTTTAACATCTGCATTCATTAATCATTAACACCAGCATTCATTAATGAGGACGGTGCAGTGGCTCAATGATTAAGATGCTGGGCATGTCGCCTGGAAAGCCGTCAGCCCAGGTTTGAGACTCAAACGCCACACAACAAGGTGAGCTCTTGTCCTCGCTCCAGTTCCTGCCAACCTTGAAATGTGAAAGCATGCAAATGCGAGTAGATACCGTATATACTCGAGTATAAGCCGACCCGAATATAAGCCGAGGTACCTAACTTTACCTATGAAAAATGGAAAAACTTATTGACTCGAGTATAAGCCGAGGGTGAGATTCCAGAACATTTCAAATTATTCTGTTTCACCTATAG
>JANHGC010004892.1:3872-17966 GCA_027560395.1 Boaedon fuliginosus | reverse complement strand
TAAGTTGTTACTAGCACCTTGAAATTCACCCGGAAGACCACCGGTAACCAATGCAGCTCACAGAGGATAGGTGTTATACGGGTGCACCAAGGTACACCCTTAATCACTCTCGTGGCTGCATTTTGGACCAGCTGAAGTCTCCGGGTGCTCTTCAAGGGCAGCCCCATGTAGAGCGCATTTTATTATCTTTATTTATTTTATATCATGTTTTTATATCCACCTTGAGTCACCATGTGTGAGTAGGCACCAATATAGATTTTCATAAATAAATAAATTGGCAACTTTGAGTTTGACTTTGGTTCTCCCAATCTAGCTTCACACAAGTAAAAAAATGGCCCTCCTAATTTCAGATAATCAGCTTGCTCTAATTCTCATTTCAGATATCAGCTTGCTCTAGTTCTCCAAAAATATTGGTGTTTCTTTGCACATGGCTACTTCTTAATTGTCATTTTGACAACTCTGCAGAAAATTAGTCTAAAATTGCAAAGTCTTATAGCCAAACCTCCCTCAACAAAGCTACTCAAGCTGACTCAACAAATAGAAATTCCCATCAGGCAATTTTTAAAATTCCTTTAAGCAGTAATTTTTTTCATAAGCATGTAATATGATGGCTGTCTGTTGGCTTGATATTCTTGGTATACAATAACCTGTCAGATTGCTGTATCTCCTTTATATCAAATCTTAGATCGATTTTAGATCCATAATACCTTGAAAATATTTATGTACATAATTTCCTTTTGAAAACTACCAAATTAATTTTTAAGAAATGAGCAGTAGAATTGTAATTTTCAATATACTGCTACTCACCTTGTCACGTAAATGATGTTCTGCAGCTTCAATATTTAAAGGATCATCAAAATTCAAGAGATCCTAAAAAACACAAAATAAGTGATTTTTTTAAAAAAAGCTTGTTGTAAATTATGATTGCTTGGGTCTCTATTTCCTGAATGGCAGCTTTAAACAACAAGCCCAATTTCAAACTGACATGGTATCAAATATCCTTGGAAAATACATTTTTGTTGGGTTGTCAAAATTAGCTCATTGATGGGTTTAAATATTCTATGTATGAATAAAATATTTAGTGAATGACACTAAATTCATATTTAATCTCTAAACATATTCAAGGGCTATAGAAGGTCATGTAGTAATTTGGGGCTGCTTCATAAATTGCCAGTGCGGAAAAATGGGAAGGTAGAATGCAATGTCTGCCTTTTTGCTCCCAGGGGACAGATGGGATGAATAGATAAATAAAGGCAATCAAGTTATCAGACCATAGTTTTTATTTCTCCATGACTGCTAGTGTGCTATTTGAGCTGAATATAGGTAGTCCTTACCTCACAATTGAGCCCAAAATTTCCACTGCTAAGCAAGACAGTTATTGTGTGGGTCATGTCCCATTTTACAACCTTTTTGCCATGGTTGTTAAGTGAATTACTACAATTTAAGGGACTCATGAGGTAATTAAGGGACTCTGGCTTCTCCCATTGATTTTGCTTGTCAGAAGCTCTTTAGGAAGGTTGCAAATGATAATCCCAGGACCCTGGGATGCTGCAACCATTGTAAATACATGCCAGTTGCTGAGCATCAAAAGTTTGATTACATGACTGTAGGGATGCTACAATAGTTGTCGTAAATGTGACAACTGGTTCTAAGTCACTTTTTCCCCGGCCATTTTAAGTATAAATGGTGATTAAATGAATGGCTACTAAGTCGAGGACAAAATAACAATTATTCACCTTCATTTGCCTAGTAAGATGCTAGTATAAAGAAAAAGGACAAAACATGTACCTCTAGACCTCTAGTTCTTTGTTAGCTAATAAAGCTGAGTGAATGGAAGCAGAGCAACTGAATCAATTTCACCCTCAAAAGCTCTACTGCAAGTGGATAAGCAGAAAAATAATGGAGAAATCTGACAAATACAATTCAAATAATTGAGATCTAACAGTGGTTTTAGTTTGGGAGTTTTCAATATGGTACCTGTGGAATATATGCTTGCTAACCTCCTGACCTACCTTCCCTTCTAACCTGGCAGGGCCTGATTTTCCCATCCCATCCCAGGGGGCTATTCTATCCTTTCCAATAATGGAAGTACAGTTAATCCTCAAGTTACAACAGTTCTCTTAGCGACCGTTCAAAGTTACAACATAACCCCCTTCCCCCCCAAGTACTTGCGACACAGTCCTGAAGTTACGAATGTTGCAGTACCACAACAGTTGTTCACCCTTACAAATGACCACAGAAGCACTGAACATTCACATTGCCTATTTCCCTCCCAAACTGCCTCCCCAATATGGGTCTATGGAGCCACTGGGCCTATGCAGACCCATTTACCTTGCAAAGATCTAGCAAGCTGTCTCCTCTCTGCTGCAGTTTCTTTGCCGGCTTGTTACTATAGGCCTTCGGTACATTCACGGAGAACAGAGGCCTAAAGTACCACGGGGTCAGTAGTGCAAGATCTCACACTATAGGCCTCTTTTCTCTGCTAATTGAGGCCTGGACAAGATCTGCGGCAAAAGGCTTTGCAAACAGGGAAGGCTTTGGTGCTTCAGGCCTTCCCTCCTTGCTGAAGCCTGCAGGAGTGAGAGATTGTGTCCCCGTAGGCTCGCTCAGGTTGTCGTATCAGGTTATGGCAGCAATGGGGACTGGAATTGCTGTCGCTAAGTGATGTCACAGTTAAGGATCACACAGATCATTAATTGAGGACTTGATGTGATCGTGACTTACACCTTCCCTATTGACTTCACTTGAGAAGCCAGCAGGGAATGTCAGAAAGTCATTTGACTGCAGCTCACTGCACTCATGTGACCACAGGGACACTGATGTCCATAACTCCAAGGACCAGTCATAACTGCCATTTGTTCAGAACCATTTTAACTTTGAATGATAGTTAAACAAGTGGCTGTAATCCGAGGACTGCCTGTATAAGGAATAAAGGTCTATATAGCTTATCTTGCTAAAAATCTCTTATAAAGGGATCAAGAAACAAAGAAACAAACTGTGGTTGCAATGAGTAAGAATGCAAACTGAGGAAAGAAAGGAATCTTTTAAAGCCAAATGGCTCAATGCTTGAAATATACTGTACATGCCTGAAAGTTGTGTCTAAGTCCTTTCTGACTTTTAGCAATTGTCCCTGAAGTTTTCTTGGTGGCATTTTTTCCAAAGTGGCTTGCCATTCAGAGAGAGAGAATGACTGGCCCAAAGTCACCCAGGTGGCTAAGTCTGGATTAGAACTCGCAGCCTCCCAATTTTTACCTTGGTGCGTTAACCTGCTACACCAAAGTAGACGGATATATACATGCTTATGGATTATAGAGTGGTGCTAAAAGTTTATGAACTCTTTTGAATGTCAGTATTTCTGCATAAATTATACTTATTCATTTATCTTTGTGAGGAAAAGGAGCCGAAACCACATTTTTGTGGTGACAAAACCTTTAAGCGCCACTATGATATAACTTGCTGTTCATTGAAAATGTCAATAAATATTATGTAAACATTTAATCTTCTTTTTTTCTGTTTGGAATCTGATATTGTAATGAAAGCATCATACAAAGGGCAGTTAGTTCTCCCTCTTTCATTTCCCCTGCTTTGTTTCCTTTTACTTTGGGTGCATTCTCAATGTCTTAAATTTTAATAGTTATTAATTTAAACACTGGAGTTTTAATAAAGTTAACATTATTTTGTGCAATCTGAAATTCAACTGATAAAATCTTTCTGGAGGGTGGGCGGAAATGAAACCTTTGTGGAGGGAGGAGAGAACATAAAACATTTTCAAGGTAGGAGGGAATGAATTAAATATTTTTTGAAGCGGGGTGCTCCTTTGTGAGCATGACATTGAGGTCAGGGCAGCTTGGCTGCAACTAGAAGGCTGGGACAGGTCTCAGCATGCTGTCCTGGACAAAAGGCACAAGCTTTCTGCCTCAATTTAACTGTAACAGTGAGGGCCTCTTATTTATTTATTTATTTATTTATTTTATTAGATTTATACTCCGCCTCTCTTTCCTGGTCAAGGGGAACTCGAGGTGGCTAACAGCAATTTAAAAATACAATAGTTACAATATAAAATATCTAACCACAATCAAGACATCCCAAAAAAGGAGGGTGGGACATCATTTCCAGGCCTTCCAACAAAGCCAGGTCTTTGTGGCTTTACAGAAGGCCAACAAGGTGGGGATGGTCCTAATCTCCGCAGGGAGCTGGTTCCAAAGTGTTGGCGCTGCCACAGAGAAGGCTTTAGCACGGGGACCCGCCAGCTGAATTGTTTGGCTGACAGGACCCGTAGCAGGCCAACTCTGTGGGACCTGACTGGGCGCTGCGAGGCATAAGGTAGCAGAAGGCTGTCTCGAAAGTACCCCGCTCCTAAGCCATGTAGGGCTTTAAAAGTGGCCTTGCTTTTCTTGGCCTTGCTGCAGTATGGATTGAGTGAGAGCTCCTATTAGTCCTGCTCAGTACACCCCAAGTTAAAGTTGTGCACATCTGGACAACAGAACTCAGGCTAACAAGACCACAAAGAGCGAAATGAAAAAGCACCTAACTGAAAGGTAATGTACAGGTAGGCCTCAACATACAACTGTAATGGAACCTGCCCTTTATAGTTTTATCTTGTGATGGTCATAAAATGATGACCCATTCAATTTTACATTTTTTTTTGCATTGGGTGTTAACTGAATCACCAGTCGTTACACAAATACACTGACATTAAGCAAATCCTGGGTCATTAAGTGAAACAATGGTTCACTATGGGCATCATTTTGCTGGAAATATGACTGTGGAATGCTATACATGTCACCATAGTTGCTGAGCTTTTGAAGTTCAGTCACGAGACCATTAAAGGGGCCCAGCCATTTGATCTTCAAATCCATGCCCACTTTTTGGGTCTGTCATAACTTTGACTGGCTGTTAGTCAAGGACTAGTCAAGTCCTTCTGGAGTTGGGCAGCATACAAAGGTAATAAATAAATAAATAAATATTAATTCAGCATTTTCAATATGCTTAGAAATGGGATAACAGATAATTTAACTCAGAAGGCTTTTTTAAAAACTATGTTAGGTGTGTAAAATCAAGACCACAAAGGTCAATCTCCATAACATCACCAATGAAGGATTATTCAATCCAATCTGAAAATCAGGATCCAAAAGTACATACTGTACTGGAACCACAATCACTCCTGCACTGCATCCTTAAAAGCATTAGAAGATGATTGATCAGGGACAAAACATTTCTATATTCTCCTAGCCAGCAGTAACAGGAAGAAATAGACCTATTTGCTATGAACTGCCTTCTGCTCAAAGTGACCTGTTGAGCAGCTAGACCACGTCTATACCTTTAGCAATATGAAGCTTCTGGAACTCTTGTGCTAATTCCTAGAGTAAGTGTGAGGGGTGATCAGTTTACCTAGTATGTGATTTACTGAGCATTCTTGCAGAAGGGGCCCTTACAGGTCACTAAAATCAAAGTGCTTAACAGCAAAGAAGCAGAGCGGCAAAAATCAAATAAACCTAAGTGAACTCAAAATACCAACTGAAAGACCGGAAAGAAAACGAACAATTTAAAATAAAATTTTAGGAAATTTTAGGTTTATTGAAATTACACAGAGATGTGATTCAAAAGAAACAATCTGGGGGAAATGTAGAAGTTTATTTATTTATTTATTTATTTAATTCGATTTATACCGTGTCTCTCTTCCCTGATCAAGGGGAACTCGAGGCGGCTTTAGCATACTATCTAAACCTGCCTTTAGATGGTATGCTATAAGAGAAGGTCAGGCAGAGCTCTTGCCGGAGCCAAAGGTTTGGAATGCTCCAAGAAAGATGTAGCTTGGGGCAGAATCATCATCATGAGTCTATGGTGGAGAGTAAGCTACCTGGGAGGAAAGCCAAGGTCAATCTCGTCTGATAAAGCTCCAAGGCTTTTGTTGCTATTACTCCAGGTTGCATAACTGGCCAGAGCTTAGATTTCAATTAGATCATATGGGCGATATGTTTTTCTTTGTATTTGTGCCAACGTATAGGTCTACCGATATTTACTTTGGGGGGAAGGGTTGAAAACAGGGTAAATCATGCCTTCATTTTTGTTAGTTTACCAATTTTCATCACTGAAACTCAAGAAAGATAAAAAAAATGGGGCTAATGAAACATCAGGTTGTTGTTTTTTTACTAGAGCCCACTTTATCAGATATATCTAATAAAGGAGACTACAGTCCAAAGGTATTTACGCCATAATAAATGTGTTAGTTTTCAAAAGTTAAAAGAAGCATGTAGATTTTGAATCGATAGAATAATACAGGTTTTGGAAATGGTGAGGACTAGTCTGTTCTATTAAGGCTGGTTTATTATATTAGCAGATTAATCAAAATACACACTCATTCAGTGAGGTTGTTACTTACAGTAAATAAAGAGTTTAATCCCCAAACAACATCCTGAAAAGGGAAAAAAAAGGATTCAACCAAAATTAAATATCTCAAATGCATTGTATATAAAAACAGATAGATAGATAAATAGATAGGCAGACAATCAGAAAGATCATGAAACTACTGGAAACATCCTTACGAATTTCAGAATTTTTAAAGAACCTGATTTGCAAATTATTAAAAACAAATGTAAATCTTTGAAATTACGCAACCATTTAAATTTAAATTCCCTAGTTCCTGATTTTTATCTCCCTTTTTTCAGGTATGTTCATCTTAAAGCACTACAGCAGGCATGTCCAGCGGAACTGCACACGGCCCTTGATCAATAATTTTTAACATTATTGTGCGCTATATACATTAACTATATTATATAGTTTATATGCAGCCCAAGACAATTCCTCTTCACTCAACATAGCGCAGGCAACCCAAAAGGTTGGACGTGGCTGCTCTATTACATTCCGACATATTCTCGGACTTTCCAAGCTAAATGATACCCGAGTTATGAGAATAAAATATGCTGGTGAGCTGGCTGCCTGACTAATTATATCACTTTAGTGATTAACAATGGTTTAAAGAAATGATTTTTGGCAATTTCCTCTTGTCAATTCTACTCCCTTTATTACTATTTCTCAATTTACTCTAGTGAGGTACTGTTTATAAGGGACTTTTTGAAACCGTGAGGTACTGTTTATAAGCACTGCAGAGGAGAACTGCTAACAACTTCTACCCTATTCCACTGACAGAAATCTTCCAAGGATCAAAGAGTATTCTATTAATGGAATTAATTAAATTAACACCAACTGGATTTAACTCAGTGTTAATTAGCCAAAAAATATAATTTATTTTCTGCTACTTGTAGCTTCTTGATTTTGTTTCCACAAAGTGCAAACAATGGAAATAAGCAGCAAATATAAACATACCATGTCAGTCACCATCTAAAATCTTATTTATTTGCTTCAATCATTATATCACTATATACAAAAATCCATTTTAAATATAAGTCTTTCTCTGAAAATGAAAAAAAGTATCATGGATAATATGGCACATGAAATAAACTATTCTTTGCTCTTGACAGTATACCTATAGAAATACTTTAATAGACATTGAGTTGATCAGGGTATATGGGAGTCAGAATTCCAACTTTAAGGTTTTTTTGGTTCTTTATTTGGATATGACATTCCTTGTCTCAGAGTTAAAAATACTAATTTAGAAATACTAAATTAAAATCCGTCATTACGTAATAAGGTTCAATTTTTCTAAAGAAAAAGAAAAAGCCTACCACTAGGAATACAGAAGAACAGAATTGGAAGGGACCTTGGTGATCTTCTAGTCCAGCCCCCGTAAATGTAGGTACATTAAAAAAACGCATAAAAATAAGTTTTTAAAATTCACTTTAAAATCTAGTCTAGTGATTGAAAATGGCTGTTTTTCAGTTCCTATTAGATAATATTATTGAGGCCTTGCGATGAGCTAAAATTCAGTTGAGAAGGAGGGAAGATAACATTAAAATTTGTTGCATGTACTCCCTCAAGTCTCACAGATTCACAATGATCCCAGATTATTTCACAAGATTCAGCTCTAGTCATCTGCAATGTCATTGTCCACGTACTATCAAGCTTTGCTCAAGTTTAAGCAGTTTTACCTCCTTTGTTTTAATTTATTTAAATTTATATGCTGCCCATTGCCTGTTCCAGTGACTCTGGACAGCTTATAAAATGCCTGCAAGTATTCTTTATTAGGCCCTTCAGATGTTCATGGAGATTATTCCATAAAAAGAAATATCGTTCCCTAAAATTAGAATTGTTCCCTAAAAGTCACCTTTGATTGTTCTAATAAGCAGCTCTAAGCAGATTCTGTAAGAACACAAAATATTTAGTTTTTTGCTACTTGCGTTGCCAATGTGTAAGCTCAAACCAGCCACTCTTATTAATGCCCAGTCAAACTGGCTTCTCTTCTCCCTTCATTTAATTTCAAGCACTCATTTTGACAAGGTGAGTTAAGCAGAGTTGAATATTGTTACCAGAGTCATTATTACTTAATATTTAGAGGTAGTATTTGACTTCTGACTGGTTGCTTAGCACCATTCCAAGTTATGATGGACTCCAAAAAGGTACTTATGACCCAGCTTCGAAGTGCCAATGACTGGAAGGAGGAGGGCTGCAGATTTTTCGATGTTTGCAGCATTCCATGGTCATGTGACCACAATTTACAAAGTTTCTTTTGCCAGTTAAAGTAGTCCTCTACTTATAATAGTTCTTTTAGTGACCATTTAAAGTTAAACAGCACTGAAAGTGACTTATGACCGTTTTTCACAGTTACAACTGTTGCAGCATCCCCAGGATCACATGATCAAAATTCAAACCCTTGGCAACTGAGTCATATTTATCATGGTTGAGATGACCCAGGATCAAGTGATCACCTTTTGCGATCTTCTAAGCAAAGTTAATGGGGAGGTTGAGTTCATTCTAACAACCATATTACTAATGTATCTCCAGTGATTCACTTAACAACTATGGTAAGAGAGGTCATAAAATGAGGCAAACTCACTTAGCAAATGTCTCATTCAACTACCTAAATGTTGAGCTCATTTGTGGTCATAAGTCGAGGACTACATGTACTGGCTTTTACTTCCAATTTCTGGCAAAAAAACACCTATCAGTTCACTTAACAATCATGGCATTTGCTTTACAACTGCAAAAAATATCATAAAATCAGGTCAGTCACACGGGTGCCTCAATTTACAACTGTCATGACATACAATAGAAATTCCGGGCTCCGTTAGAGTTATAAGTCGAGGACCATCTGGATATAAATTATTTGGTTGTTTATCAAAACAATTCCTGACTTCGTTAGCTGCAAGTTAGCTCATAGGTTGTTGATTCTATAAGCCAATAATATACCATGTTTCCCCAAAACAAGACCGGGTCTTATATTATTTTTGCCCCTGCCATCCAACTTCGTCTTCCAACTCTCCCGCACATGTGGGGTGAGTCTCCCACCCACCATCGCGATGCCCCGGCGAACGGGAAGTGTGGGGAGCCCTCGTCCCCAAGAGGCAGTCGGGACTCCTCTACCTTCCTTGATCCTTCGCCCCCACACAGGTGCCCCCTGACACGAGCAACATCAAACTGGCCACACCCTCTTAACTGGGGCTTATTTTGGGGGTAGCGCTTACACTACAAGCATCCTAAAAAATTGTGCTAGGGCTTATTTTCTAGTTGGGTCTTATTTTCAGGGAAACATGGTAGTCATCCTGCTTAGATCTTGATGGGATTAAAATGTGCCCTAATATCACTTGCCACGGTTAATCACTGTAATTAGAAATCAAGTATGCAAAGACAAGTATGCTTTCATTTTTTCCTAAACTTCTTAGAATCCACAGGTGGCATCTAAATGGTCATGAAATCAAAGAAAATACTTTAGGATCTCTTTTCAGTGCTCATGTGGACTATGTAAAATGCTTAAAATTCAGCTTTGGAACAATTAGATTTTGTTTTAACTAATCGGTAATCTCTTTTAATTCTTATTGCCCTAAATATGTTCTCTGGAAAGCTAAGCTCCCAATTCTTGTATGGTACGCAGCAATTACTCAGAATTTGGAAACTGTGGCAGTCTAAATTCCTGCAAAACATTTTTCAAGCTCCATGCTGTTTTTCCAGTGTAGTTCTCTACTGTGAGGCGGGTGAAATTAAGACTGAAAATGAGACTGGGCAAACGTTCTCTATGCAAGAGCCTCGGTGGCGCAGTGGTTAAATGCAGCACTGCAGTCTCTGATGACTTGTTCAGCACGTTGTCAGATCGAATTCCACCAGGCTCATGGTTGACTCAGTCTTCCATCCTTTCTAAGGTCGGTGAAATGAGGACCCAGATTGTTGGGGGCAATAAGCTGACTCTGTAACTGCTTGGGGAATGTTGTAAAGCTCTGATAAGCTGTATATAACATCTGAGTGCTATTTCTATCCATGTTGTAAGCCGCCCAAAGTCCTTCGGGAATTGGGCGGCATAAAAATGTAATAAATAAAATGAAATAAAATAAATAGATGGTTAATAGACTTAACCATTCTGTGGCTAACACTTTTTAATGAAAAATACAAAATGTTAACAACATAAATATTAAACAGGCTATAGAGAAAGATGCATTTTTACAGATTCTCTAAATCTGCAGAGACCCAAATAGAAAGCTTAAATTATTTTAAAGTAAACATATTAAAGATTCAGGTTGTATTCATTTGCTGAGTAATGTGCATTTCCTACTAATTTAAACAAATCTGCATTAATATCATTAACCGTTACACCTTAAATATTAAAGAGTTGCTATGATGATTCAATGAATCTTCTAAAAATACTTCATTCTCTCTGGATATCAACAAACTAAGGAACGAGAAATGTGGAATACAGATAACAGGGGAGGGCAGAGAGAAAAAAGACAGAAGGATCAGATATATATCCTGAACGGAACTGAATCTTTTCTGTGTTCACCATCATAACATTGACTGAGGTACTAAAGTTAATAGATATGGACCCGATCACCAGAAATACAATGAACAAGCAGAATATTTAATAAAGGAGGTGACCTACCAACCCCCCTCTTATCTCATAGTACTTTCAATAATATTTCTTTCAACAAATAAATAACAAGAAAAAGGTGAAGGAAACAGTTGGTCCACTAAAGAGAGAAGATGGCAAGGAAGTAACAGGCAGTAGAGAGAAAGCAGAGCTGCTTAACTCATTCTTTGCATCAGTCAAAAAGAAACTATAGCCCAACCAACCAAAAACATAACTGTAAAAGATAGACAAGAAATAAAAATTAAAATAAGCAAGAAAATGGTTAGAGAAAATCTGTGTCAACTTCAACGTCAAACTGAACCTGGCAGAAGCCATTTTGTTGATTCTCAGTTGCCACACAGTATTGGGGGACAGGGCGGGCGGGCGGGAAGGAGGCTGGAACGAACTGCCAGACACAATATCCCTATCTCTCATGGGAACGAAGGTCATCTTCACAGGTGTCGGATGAGAACGGAGAGGAGTGCCTAGGGAGCCCGCCAATGAACTTAATTGGACAATGTGACCTGTGACATTTGGGGAGGGGATAATTTACTATTTTAACTATACTGAAACTATGGGAAATATTCAGAGTTGGTTTTACATTTAATCGTGCCAATATGATGTGTCCAATCAAGAAGTTCTTTGAGAAAGATCTGAGTCTCGGAGTTCTGATTTGCTTGGGCTCGTTAGTCGAAAACTTTGACAACCTGTCTTATCTTGATGAATATAAATCACTGGGACCTGACAGATTACTTCCCAGAGTTCTGAAGGAACTGGCAGATGTTATCTCAGAACCATTGTACCACATCTTTCAAAAATCCTGGAGCATTATTAGAAAAGAGCTAATGTGATTCCCATCTTCAAAAGGGGAGGGGAAAAAAACAGACCCAGGAAACTACAGACCAATCAGCCAATAAAAATAATAAAAAACCAGATATCTGAACATGTAGAAATAAATAAAGTTATAACTAGTAGCCAGCATGGGTTTCTTAAAAATAGATCATGCCAAACCAATTTTATTTCATTCTTTGACAAAGCGACTAAATTAGCAGACCAGCAAAATGCTGTGTATAATACTCAGACTTCAGCAAGGCATTTGACAAAGTAGACCACGGCCTACTTCTTGGTAAACTAGAAAAATGTGGGATAAACAGCATCACCACCAGATGGATTCATAACTTGCTGACAAACTGAATACACAACAAGCAGTCCTTAATTGTACTACATCTACAAGGAGGGAAATAAGAAGCAGGGTACCATAAGGTTCCATCTTAGGCCCAGTACTCTTCAATATCTTCATAAATGACAGCTGAGGGAACAGAAGGGGAACTCATCAAATTTGCAGTTGCCACTAAGTTGGCAGGAATAGCTAACACACCAAAAGACAAGCTCAGGATCCCAAAAGATGTTGACTTGAACAATGGGCCATATCCAACAACATGAAATTTAATGTAGAGAAAAGTTATAGTTTACACCTAAGCAGGAAAAACCAAAAGCACATGTAGAGATTAGGTGAAACCTGGCTCAAAAACAGTAACTGTGAGAGGGAGTACAAGTGGATGAACACTTGGACATGAGCCAGTAGTATATAGCAGCAGCCAAATAAGCTAATGTAATCCTTTGTTGTATAAACAAAGGCATAGAATCAAAATCACGTGAAGTATTAGTACTGCTTTATAAAGGCTTAGTAAGACCACGCTTGGAATACTGCATCCAGTTTTGGTCACCACATTAAAAAAAGATGTTGATACTTTGAAAAAAGTGCAAGGAAGAGCAACTAAGATGATTAAGGGCCTGGAGATGAAAACATATGAAGAATGGTTGCAGGAACTCGGTATGGCCAGTCTAGAGAAAAGAAGGACTAGGGGTCACATGATAGCAACATTCCAGTATTTGAGGGGCTTCCACAAAGAAGAGGAAGTCAATTTATTTTCCAAAGCACCAGAAGGCAAGAAACAATGGATGGAAACTAATCAAGGAGAGAAACAACCTGGAATTAAGGAGAAACTTCCTAACAGTGAGGACAATTAACCAGTAGTACAGCTTGCTTTCAAAAGTTGTAGGTGCTTCATCACTGGAGGTTTTTTAAGAAAAGACTGGACAGCCACCTGTCTGACATGGTATAGGATCTCCTGCTTGAGGTTGGACTAGAAGATCTCCAAGGTCCCTTCCAGCTCTATTCTGATTGAAGTAGAACTGGAAGTCAGATGCCCCATAGTTCCTTGGGTACTCTGAAAATCTTTCATATTTATTGTTAGCTGCCTAAAGTGATCTTTTACAAAACAGGCAGCCATGTAAATTTCTAAATAAAAAAATTAAGTCCCATCTATTTTAGAGGACAAGAGCTGAAACTCTCACTGAAATCAATATTACGCATTTGTTTTCTGAAATGTTTCTAATATCCAAGGTAAAACCAAAGAAATGTTTATATATCACTCACCTTTAAGGTTCTAGTTGGAGCCCAACCAGTACCATCAATAGAATGTTCTCTTAATAAACTGAAAGAGATAATTACAAAAGTATTATCTTACAAGTACAATTCACATTTTTAAATACGCTAGGTTTTAGAAATGCAATCAATGCAATCAATGCAATCAAACATGCACGTTCACTTAAATACTGTAGACTAATATTTTACAAGTATTGCCAAAGTATATTTACATTATAAAAAACTCTGAAAGTATCATATTATGATATTCATATCAAATATAGGTATTCCTTGACTTAAACCCATTTGTTTAGTGACCGTTCAAAGTTACAACAGCACTGAAAAAAGTGAATTGTGACTATTTCTCACACTTATGACAGTTGTAGCATCCCCATGGTCACATGATCAAAATTCAGATACTTGACAACTAGTTCATATTTAGAGTCAAGTGATCATTTTTTGCAACCTTCTGACAAGCAAAGTCAATGAGGAAGCCAGATTCCCTTAACAACAACTGCAATAATTCACTTAACAACTGTGGCAAGAAAAGTCATAAACTAGAGCAAAGCTCACTTAGCAGCTATCTTGCTTAGCAACAGAAATTTTGGGCTGAATTGTGGTCGTAAGTCAAGAACAATCTGTATGTAAACATACATATAACCAGGGGTGGGTTCCTACCGGTTCACTGGTTACCCGCTTCGTGGGCGCGCTTTCC
>JANHGC010004890.1:32690-48627 GCA_027560395.1 Boaedon fuliginosus | reverse complement strand
ATGCCATGTAGAGCTTTAAAGGTAATAACCAGCACCTTGAATTGAACCCGGACGCCTACTGGAAGCCAGTGCAAGCCATGTAAGAATGGTGTGACATGGGTGTATTGCGGAACACCCATGACTGCTCGTGTGGCCGCATTCTGGACCAGGTGAAGCCTCTAAACGCTTTAAAGGGCATTCCCAAGTAGAGTGCATTGCAGTAATCTAGCCATGAAGTTATGAGTGACTGTGAGTAATCTTCTTGGTCCAGAAAAGGACTCAATTGGTGCATCAGGTGGACCTGGACAAAGGTCCTCCTGGCCACAGCTTAAGGAATTAGTTTCTGAAGATTTAATGTTATTTACCATAACTTCTCTCCTTAATATGAACAGCTCTGGTTTTTGTTATTTTTGTACATTTTTTAGAAATAAGACTGCTATGTGTAAAATTGTGTAAGCACATCTAAAATTGCACCATTAGTGTACAGTACTATACTGTGAAAGTATAGTAACATATTTTGTACAAGCAACATTGCAAACATACCTAATATTAGAGACAAAACTGCAAGTTGTTGCACTCTTTGCTACCTAAGCACATGTATCTGAATTTGCCATCTGGGCAGTAGGAAAAAAAGTTTAAAATAGAAATCACAAACAATGTGACAAAGAAAGGAAAGTGTATTATTTAAGCAGAAATAGCTCTTTATAGCCATTTGTATGTTCTTTCCTATGCAGCAAATAGATACTTGAGTGGGGATTCAGATTGAGAACATGATAACCTGACCAGAGAAATGAGGCGGGGGTACAAATAAAATAAAATAAAATAAATAAATAAATAAACAAACAAACAAGAGTTAAATCTTATATCTTAGCATCATGTACCCAGTTCAAATCTAGTAAACTAATTTACCAAGCCCCTTTTCCAGTAAGTTAGTTGAAAGGATCTCTCCAAGAATCAGCTAATTCTGTTGAAAGTTCACTATTGTCTGTCTTGTATGATCATTATGGGTAATTCAGTGTGTTCATTAATCTATTAAATGAAATGCTACGATAGAAAGATGTGGTCCTTAATGCAAAATATGTGTTTTTCCATTTAATAATGGGAAAGGGAGTACACAGAAAATTTCAGTAAAATTTCTGCAATGTCCGCAATGAAGGATGGTCACAGGAAACTGGGCATAAAGAACTACAATAGTTTTGGTTTTCTTTTCTTTTGTGTGCTAGACCTCAGAATCTGGAAAACCAATAATTGGTCATAAATTCACATAAAGCTTTCAGAAGGGGAAATAATTTGCCTTTTTCTCCAATATTACTTATATGTTCTTGAATTTATGAAAATCGAACTGTTATGCTGTGAGGACAGTCTTTTTTTCCTTTTTAAAATCTATTTGTGAAATAAATACCACAGAATATTCTAACCAATATTCTTGCAGGTCTCTGTGTTGGATCTATCTGATTCTGGAACTTCTTTCTCTCTCCAGACAGATATGACATTTGATTAATTTCTACATGCACAGGCGAGAGGGGATCCAAGCCCTTTTCCCTTGCATGATGGGCAGATGGCTGAGGATGGATTATTTTTAAAAAACACATTTCTGGTTTTGCATGTAATTGATTTCCATGCAAAGAAGCTAAGCTGCTGGTGTGTATGCATGTGGGTTTCTAATATGTTTTCTCTTTCTCTCTTTCTTTTGTTCCTCCCTTTTCCTGCTTCCTATGAAAATGCTTCATCAGATGCCAGTCATGTTGCAGGTGAGTGTTTGGCTTGCCAGAGTGTGGGAAGCTGCTTTCTAAGGATGGGAACAAGAATGAAGAAGAATTTCAGTTGTGAAATCTAGAACACATATTTCAGTCAATTGGCAAGCATTGTCATCAGCTGTACTAGATAAACACATTATGGTATACATAAATGTGGAGTTGTAATAGTCATTTTCTTGGAAAGCACACAATAAAGTGACAAAATACTCTGAACAGCAACTGCAATACAAATTAAGGATGATATAGATTCATTGTCACTTTCTAATCCATTTCAAATGAAATATTGCTCTTAAAGTCAACACTTGGTGTTTCTCTATTACCACATAGAAAATTTTCAAGAATTTCATGAAATGTAAACCAATAAAAGAAGTAATACATTGAAATATCAAAATGTAATAATTAATGCCCAGAAATTAGTCATGGTGCAATATACTGAATGAAGACAAGCTAAATGAACCTAATTCATTTCTCCACTTCAAGGTAATATTCATCCAAAATGAACACTGACTACCAATTGCTATGCTTATTCCACTGTTCCATTCTACTGTGCAACCCTAATTTCAAGACTTTGATTTATCTTTCATTGAAATCAGCAGACCTATTGTTCAATGCCAGCCAGATTACTCTATTTTTACTGTGACACAGGAAGCTTTATCATGCAACAGACAGGAAATAGAAGTAGGGATTCAAAATTAAATGTTCCACACAGTATAGGTTTAGCCCACATTTTTAAAAATAATGGAAATCAGCCCCAGAGGGCTTTAGTGTTCAGCATAGAATGGTTTCTTCTTCTAACAGACAGTTTGAGTTCAATTTATAATTTTAGTTCTTAGATCATTTTGTAAATTTTAAATCTGTTCATAGGCTTAAACAATCTATGGAAGAAAAGCAATATACAAACTGAATAAAGAAACTCTTTTTTGCTGTTAAAAATTGCAGCTCCATTTTAAGAGATGTTAAAAGTCAGAAATTTGGGAAGAAAAGGATGAAGAATTTCTGATCGGTCCTAATAAGAGTGAAACTAAAGGAATCTAAAGGGGCAAGCAGTTTATGGTATGGGCCTGAGCATAGTGCTGGAGGTCTACTGAGATAGTAAGAAACTGAGTTTTTTTTCAGGACCCCGGACAAATACTAGCACACTTTTTGCCAAACTCCTGATAGCCTCACATTTCATTCTGCATTACTATCTTTGGGATCCTTGGTGTTCTCCCGAGTTGGTTGTTTTCTTGCAGACATTTCATTGCCCTACCAGGTAACATCATCAGAACTAGAAGGACCACACAACTCAACCAATATTCCATTGGTATTATCTTTCTCAGATCTTGCCTCTGTGCTGGAGAAAGGAGATTACAATTACTGGAGATAATTATCTACCCTGCATGTAATGTTCTATCACATTTCAATTCTATCCATAGTCCATCTAATTATCATCAGTATTAGTACCATGTGAGGCTGTTAGTAGCAAAGAGCTAGTTTGATGTGATAGTTAAGCTGATAGGTGACATAACATCAGACATACTGCTCAACCACTTTCTACAGTTCCGTTTGTATTTGGATGGAAGGCAGAGCTGAGGCCTTGCGATGAACTGATCACCCAAACAAACTCCCCACCCCCCGGAAACCAGGAAATCATGACTACTAGTTTTGCCTTTGGATTGAAAGTCAGCTCAGAGACTTTAGGCCAGTCGCTCTCTGTCAGCACAACCCATCTCACAGGACTGTTGCTGTGGGGAAAATAAGGAGAGGAAGGAGTATTAATTATGTTCACTGCCTAAAGTTACTTATAAGTAATAAAGGTGAGATAAATGTTTAATAAATAAATAAGTATAGATAAATAAGGACCTTTACTGCTTTGTTGTATATAGCCCAGGGATCATGATCTATCACTCTTGACTTCATTATCATCTGATGTGAAAGTGCCTGCTTGATGGGCTGTGTTATGTTTTATATCTAGTGTCTACATAAGTTGGCACAGTAGTTGTCCTGATTCTACTGGCCCATCTTAATTGTGACAGTCCATCACTAATGGCATACCTTGATCATGACAGAACCAGGTCAAGAAACTTTTAGTCAGAAAAGAATTATTTATTGACTGGTTTATTTAGGCCATCTTACCTTGTCTTTGACTTCAGATTCCCAGATCAGCGTATAAAGAACAGGAAAAAGTAAGTTCTTGTCCCCAGGTTAACTCTCTAAACAATATAACCAAAATTAAGCTGGGAAATAAAGAAAAAAGGTAAACAAATGTGAACACTTTGTTGTAGTGTTCAGCATCAATGGAAAATAATTTTGCAGGCCATACAGATGGTATTGATACAAGCTGGAAGAGCTGCTGTTTTTCCATCTGGAGACCACAGCATGGAGGTTAATGAAAGAACTTCTATCAACTGGATCTGTATTTACATATAGTGTAGAATGCCTACCTGCTGTTACTTTTTTTTCTAGTAGACATCAGAGACAAAAAAAGAAATTAGAAGTTTCTTTGTCTTATGTCTACTTTTATTTCTACAAAAACTCCCACTTTATTCTCATCTTATCTTTCTCATAACAAAATTATCTAATATCCATACTACCTTTTTCAAACTTGCAACAATCTATTTATTATATTATCTGGTCCTTCAATTAAGAATTCCATAGCAGGCCCTTGTCTATATAATATCAATTGGAAAAATAAATTACACACTTTCTTTTTTTTAATTGTTTATCCATTGAAGCTTTTAGGTTAACTTTTAATTGAACAATTTTTTGTGAGCTGAATCACTGTTATTCTTGCAATCATTGTTATTGTTCATATTGTTTATTTCCCTCTATCTGTTTTGGGAACTCAACAGCCTTTCAAATTCAGCCTCTGCAGTCATTTGCTTAATCAAGTCAAGAAATTATACTTATCTTCCTTTTTCTTATGTTTTTAAGCAATTTGGTTTTCATTCATATACCTACATTCTTTATGAACAGGAAATAAGGAAATAGGAGCTATTGACTGAAGACATGATATAATGCAACATGCCATAACTCTGAAATAAATTCTATTACCTATAACATCTATTTTATCACTGTCTTTATATTGATTCACGATGCACTTGATGAAGTGGACTTTATTCCATGAACACATAACATAATACATAGTCTTTATGGTGCTAAAGAACTCTTAGTTTTACATAAACATATTTAACTTCACTGGTTAATTTCATATATAAAAATCATAATTTGATTCAAAACTAGCAGTATTACTATCAGTGCAGTAACAACGATCTGACAGTAGAATTGCCAGTGGTATATAGAGTCTAATAACTAAATAAATTAGCTTCATTGATTAATTAATCAAGTAGACAGGCCAAAACTATTGTTCAATATTACAAGCTCTTCATGAAAGGTCTAGCATTGGTGTAGCCACATGGGTATCCCCAGGGTTTCCGTAATCCAGGGCTGCCAAAATAGTGTGAAATGAAACTTGATTGGAGTGAATTCCTCATTTTCATGCCAGTCATTTTAATTTTTTGGACTGATATTTCTGTTACCACGGAGCCCAAAGGCGATCTGATATCTGTCGTCTTTTAACAATCTGCTTGAGACTTTGTTTAATTCATTTTTGATACTCAACTATGCTTTAGGTAACGATGCAATTCAATATTATTAGCATTATTAGAGTTCAGACTTAAATTTTACTGTCATGGCCAGGTCTCTAGTTATCTTTTTCACAATGACTCGTGGCATATTTGTTTATTTAAATCAGACTTGGTACCCTCCAGATGTGTTCAATTTGCAATCCACTGAATTCCAGCTGATGTGGAAGGTACCCATTTTTCAAAGTTGGCATAAAAATTTGAAATGAATTGTTGCTGGGTTTTTTTTTTAAACCTAGGGTCCTGAATGAAATGAGACCTTGAATACTTATTTTTTTTCTTTTATATTGCTATTATGAGGAACCTGTATGTACTATATAGGTGTTATTTTTTGCTTCCTTTAGAGTATTTTGGCTGATAAAATTTAAATGTTGGTGCCTGGTAAATGCATCCAAGAAAAGAGAGGCAAAGAACATAGATTAAACTACTTCAGAGTGCTTCTCAATAACCATATCATGAAAAAGTGTCACAAATTGCTCATCAGATTCTACTATGAAAATGGATTGTATTCCAATTCCCACTACAATGACATATTCTTTGGGGGAATCTTAAGATTTGGGAAGAAATAATCTGGCAACAAGGTAAAGATGATGAGACCTGAAAATGGATCATTTAATAAAAAAGAGGCACAAGATACTACAGTTTCTTGAAAATTTGAAGAATAATTAGGAGAGGGTACTATAAGGAAATCAAAACTCCCTGCTCCTCTGGGCAGGGAGTTTAAAAATCCTTATCAATTTAAGGAATGGCTGAAAATAGCTATGGAAAATACTGCAATTTGCCCTGATTCTATTTGCCAATTCTGTGGGACCAGCCAGGAAGATCTGACCACCAGATCCAAATTGCCTTTGAAATTATCACTTTCTCATGGCGAAGGATACCAATTGTGAAAAGCTAATGTCCATTTGTTGAATGGACATTTGTTGAATACAATTTCAGTGAGGAATTGGGGAATTCCTCCATTAACATTTCTGGAATGAAAGCTTCATAGAAGCGATTCTTGGTGAAGCTGCCTATAAACACTGTATATTCTAGAATGGTGTTTTTCAAACTTGACAACTTTAAGATGAGTGGATTTTAACTCCCAGATTTCTCCAGTCAGCATGGGAATTCCGGAAGCTGATTCTGCACATCTCAAAGTTGCCAAGTTTGAAAAGTACTGTTCTAGGATGTTCATTCTACACAAAATCAGCCACTTACTTCTTGATGTCATATTCATATCAGAACTTACATTCATATTTTTGCACATATATTTGTTTGATTTTTTCTATATCTAATACCTGCTACAGGTTTGAACTGCACCACAAGAGCAGTTGTATTAAAGCAGAACTGCAGTACAAGTGTAATGATAGAAAACTGAAACTGTAGAACATACAGTTCTACTCAGTTGTGGGTTTAAACTGGTTCGGCCCAGTTTATTTTGTTAAAATAATTATCAGTTTGGTGAATCGGTTGTTAGAATTATTACTATTATTACTATTACTATTACTACTACTACTATTATTATATTTATATCCCACCTCACTTCCCCAGTCAAAGGGAACTCGAGGAGGCTAACAACATTTAAATATTTAAAAATACAATGGTATACAATATAAAATAACTAATCATACAATCAACACATCCAAGGAGGGTACATCAGTTCCAGGCCTTCCAACAAAGCCAGGTCTTCACAGCTTTGCGGAAGGCCAACAAGGTGGGTATGTTCCTAATCTCTGCAGGGAGATGGTTCTAGAGGGTCGGTGCTGCCACAGAGAAGGCTTTGGCACGGGGGCCTACCAGCCGACATTGATTGGCTGACGGGACCCGTAGCATGCCAACTCTGTGGGACCTAACTGGGCACTGGGAGGCACAAGATGGCAGAAGGCGGTCTCAAAGGTAACCCACTCCTATGCCATGTAGGGCTTTAAAAGTTGTTACTAGCACCTTGAATCGCACCCGGAAGACCACTGGAAGCCAATGCAGCTCGCGGAGGATAGGTGTTATATGGGTGCACCGAGGTACACCTCACTCACTCACGCAGCTGCATTCTGTACCAGTTGAAGTCTCTGAGTGCTTTTCAAGGGCAGCCCCATCTAGAGCGCATTACAGTAGTCCAGCCGTGAGGTGATGAAGGCATGAGTAACCGTGAGAAGAGCCTCCCGGTCCAGGAAGGGGCGCAACTGGTGCAACAGGCAAACCTGTGCATAGGCACCCCTTGCTACAGCTGAAAGCTGGTGATCCAATTGTAGCTGTGGATCAAGGAGCACCCCCAAATTGCACATCTGTTCTGAGGGGACTAATTTATCTCCCCCCAGCGTAAGTGTTGGAATACCAACTGGACCACGGGGGGGGGGGCAATATCCACAGCCACTCGGTCTTCTCAGGGTTTAGTCTGAGCCTATTGGTCCCTATCCAGACCCTCACATCCTCCAGGCACTGGGACATCATCACGGCGGCGTCACTAATTCAATCAGGGACAGAGATGTACAACTGGGTATCATCAGCCTACTGATGATACCCTACCCATGTCGTTGGATGATCTCACCCAGTGGTTTCATGTATATGTTAAATAGGAGAGGGGAAAGAATCGAGCCCTGAGGGACCCCGCAAGGCAGGCCCCTCAGGTTTGCTTCGTTACTATTTGCTTCATTACTATTTGCTTCATTACTATATATTATTTCACTTTTATACCGTTATATAATGTGTTGCAATTTTTGCAGTCTCCCTGCAATTTTACAAAAGTTATAAAACTTTGGATCCAGCATTTGCATTCCCATAATCAGTAAAATTGCAGCAGCAATAATCCACAACTACATGATAAAAAAATCAGCTAATTATCATGATGGGGCATTTGGAAAAAACGTCTTAGAATTGATAACTTACAATAAAACTTTACTGAGGCAAATAATACATGTGGCAGTAGCTGATCCTTTACAGACAAACTTCTGCAAACTGAAATTTTACATTTTGCCTTTCCTCTGCAAACTCAAAACAGCATCCATCAGTTTTCCAAATTTTATCTTCTGAACCATGTGAAGGAAGTGGGACTGAGAAATAATCTCTGGGCCAAAATCATCTATGAATCTCCTTGGTCCACTGGAGAACTAATTTGGATTTTCTTGGTACAGGCCCACATTTGAAATATTATACCACTGCCTGATATATACAAGTTTCAGCCATTAAGGTAATTACATTAGCATCCCGATAGATTTAGGATTTCCACACCCGGAGTTCCCATACCATAGGAGCTAGGTAGGAGATTTATGTGTAGAAATTGTTCCAGGTTGAGAAAGGAGAGGCAAAATTGAGAAATATACACTTAGATCCAGAAGCCTTGCATGCAACAAAGAAACTCTTCCTTGCAGAAAATATTCTTGTTTGGTCATTCTTACTGGTAAAATAAGATCACTCTACTGGAGGTGGAACAAGGGTAATTGTAAAAAGTTCTAAAATGCAGCACATTTGGCTTATGAATTTCCTCAGGCTTCAGGAATTTTCAGCTTTATTATGCTTCAACCCACAGAGTGGGAGTGTTTGGGGCAGCGTGTACTGATTTTTGTACAGGAGTAGCATACCGAGAAATGCTTAATCCCCCACAAGTATGCTCTGGGTTTGCTTTCATTTAAGACCCTTGTTGCAGCTCCTTGGGCGATTCACATGAATGGTCGGTGGTAAAATATATACCACCCGTGGATGAAAGACTAAAGCCCTCCTTGCTCCCTGGTCAAAACAGGTTCCCCTCTCTTCAAAGAGCTAATATTATTGAACAGAAAATGGAGTATTGTGTATATTAAAAGGACTTGTTGCTCATTCCCAACAACAGATTAAAAGGTACTCAAAAAGGTCAATGCCATCAATTCACTCTCCTATTAAAAGAGCAAAGACTTCTCTTCAAAATCGAGAGTTTTGCAAAGAGCAGTTTCATAAGATAATGGTGCCCTTTCAGAGTTGTGGATAATGCCTT
The DNA here is from genome assembly GCA_027560395.1 of Boaedon fuliginosus. Lineage (NCBI taxonomy): Eukaryota > Metazoa > Chordata > Lepidosauria > Squamata > Lamprophiidae > Boaedon > Boaedon fuliginosus. The sequence goes on along the minus strand of JANHGC010004890.1, from coordinate 39,322 downwards.
CAGGAAATAGCTATCCCATAATAGCGATGATTTCTACTTAATGTTTCAACTGCATCATCTTAATGAGTTAAGAGGATACATGCCAAGTCATTTCCTTTGTAAATTACAACCAGGCAGGCAAGAAACATTTGGCAATTACAGGCAAACTCCTTTCTTGACTTTTCAGGATGGAACTGCAATGTAAGTAGTTCCTTTATATGAAATAATTGTTCATTATTGTCTACCTTGGCTGGATTTGCATAAAGCCATGATTATTTAACCATGATTTAGTGAATAAACCACATTTGGCTGGGTCCATTCAACATGCTAAACCATGAGCCAAAACTAAATACCCCCCAGTCTTGCTCAATGTGATGTATGAATCAAGGGATTCAGACGGGTGTCTATCAGCAATATCCAGTAAACCAATATCCATTCTACCATTAAGTAGATTGAAGCAACTGCTTCAAATGGCAGCTGTTAGGGAGGATTCTCAATTTTCCAGTTGTTCCTTCTGAATATCCAGGCCATTTTCTTCTTGATTGTGTGCCCATCAAGTTGGTGCAGACTCAAAACTTCGGTTTGTTGCCCGGCAGCTCTGGACGCAAAAACTGCGAGCTCTGCAGTTTTGCCCCAGGTCTACCAGCTCAAGGACTCCTACAGGAGCCTAAGCTGTCCTGAAAGGACGGTGAAGTGAAGAGCTGCCAAGTGGGTTGAGGGGTGCCACATCCCCCCTCCCGCTTTGGTTTATTCCTCGAAGCCGATGGCAAGACAGTGGTCATCATGGCCAAAGTTGGAACCACTCTGGAAACAAGAATTTGCAGTTGAAGTGCTGAGCGGAGGTTTGTGACCAGGTGAGACCATTTTTATTTACAGCTAAACCCCGGAATTAATTAGTCTGAAAAGAGACTCTTAAACAGTGAATTTAGCAGTGGAATATTTTGGTTGAGAAGGATATGTATTGGAAAATTTTTCTATTCGCGTTCGATTTCATCTGGAAGAGAGGTGATTCCGGAGAGGTTTTAAATTTCCATAAGGAATTTAACCAGAAGTATTGAGATCATTAAAATTAAAGTTCAGTACTTTTAAACAGTCAAAATGAGTGAAAAGGGCAGTACATTGGCAGATAAGCAGATGACATTGTCTCTGGGAGATTAAATAACAAGAAAGAGCGTAGAGGTGGAAATGGAAGAAAGTAGCCTGGGAAGAAGGGAAGACAAAGAAAGGCGACACTTACCAGAAGGCGACATGATGACGGCTAAATATCAGCCATTTTGAATGTATAATTAACTAGACAAATTTGTGTATGTAGTGTAATTTAGGTAGAGAGAGTAAAGCAACTAATAATGAATAAGAAACTATTATAATGTAAGTGGAAATATTTAAGCTTAGCTTTTTTGAAGGTTGTTGTATGCTACAGAAAATGATAAATAACTAAAGGAAAACTTTTAATTAACTAGTGGAACTAAGGAACAAACAATAATGAATTATTATAACTAGTATGAATTCACAAATTGAAGTTTTGAGGTATGTTTAAATTGGAGTTGAGAATGATAAGATTATTGTTAATTTGTTTTATTTTTTCTTCTTTTTGTTTGTTCCTTGTTATTTTAATATCGCTTTATATTACTGTAGAAAATGATAGTATATTATTAGCAGTAAGATAAAATAATAAAAATAAATTAACTGTTCTGAGGAAAAAGTAATTAATGGTAAATTATTATAATTATAATGATTTGCAAATTGATTGGTGATGTATGATTTACTCGATGGTAAAAGGTAAGATTATGGAAATGATTTAGTAGACTATTAGCATATTAATAGCAGGTATGAACATGGGGGAAATTAGAATGTATCTGGTATAAAAATACATACATACATACATACATACATACATACATACATACATACATACATACATATATTAATACTTAGAAAAAAGGGAGGTTTTCTCTTTTGTTAAGGTGAGGCTTTTATAGGGGATGAAACAATCAATACTTTTATTAATACTGTTAAAGTTACGGCGATAACTGAAATAAGAAAACTTATATTTAGCCTTTTTTAAGATTGATTCATGCTACAGAAAAGGATAATTGAAGAAAAACTTTTAACTAATAGTTGAACTAAGGAACAAACAATAATGAATTATTATAATTTTTCTGAATTCACAAATTGAATTTTTGAGGTATGTTTAAATTGGGGTTGAGAAAGACAAGATTATGAATCATTATGAACGATTTAAATATGAGAAATGTGAGAAAATTGGAAGAAAAGAAAAAAAATCTTATTGTTAAACTATTTGTTTTATGTTTTATTTGTTTGCTCCTCTCTTGCCATTTTAAGGTCGATTTATATTATTGTAGAAAATGATACTTTTATTAGTAGTAAGAGAAAATAATGAAAACAAATTGAGTTGAGGAAAAACTGAATCATTAGAAATATAATGGAATTGCCAATTAATTGGCGATGTAAGCTTTACCTGACTGTAAACGATATTTAAATATGAGAAATGCTATGAAACTTGAAGAGAAAAAAGTGATTGTTATTAAATATGTTGATGTAGTTGTACCCCAAACAAATCTGCCCAGACAAAAGATGTATCTGTAAAATAAAAAACTTTATTAAAAAAAAAAGTTGGTGCAGACTCTTAGCGACCACATAGATAAGATTTTCTCCATGATGATTTGTCACTAACCTTGTCTTTCAGATCTTTCAACAGTAAACCTATCTTTACTGAAACTGAGTCTGATCATGTTGCTGGTCATCCTTTCCTTCTACCTTTCCCAGCATTAGAGCCTTTTCCAGAGAGTCAGGTCTTCACAATATGTGTCCAAAGGATGATTTGAATCTGGCCATTTGTACCTTAAGTGAAACTCTCGGTTGATTTTGTTCAATGATCCATTTGTTAGTTTTCTTAGCTGTTCATGATATTCATGCACAACTTCAGCACATAGGCAGATCCTAAATTTATTTATATAATTATATTCTAGATATTATTAGAATAAGTTAAATTACCTTAATGAAACCTGAAGAATACAAATTACCAGCAAAACAAAATTCCATACATATTTCAGGCTAAAAACACTTTTCTGTACTGCTTGGGTTATAAACAACTCTGCTGTTATGCTGAATGAAGTTGTCCCTCCAGTTAGCAAATCACCAAGTTAGCTGGGACAACAGCACTCAAGAAGACAAAGAGGAATGTTCTATGCAGCCTGCAGAGATTCACTGGCTAACCCTCTAAACTAATTTACAGTCTTTGGATTCTTTCCCTGCCAATTTATAAATAACATCTAACCACCAATCTATTCAGCAGAGTAAGTGGGATGGGGAGTGAGTGTGCCATTTTGCCTGCGGCTCCGAGCAAACGTCTTGGTCTTGCCCTAGCATGAATTTCAACTGAACTTCTCCAGCCTGAATGGTTCACAGTTAAACAAGAACCATGCTGTTTTTGCCCATGGATCCAGCTCTAAAACTATCTGAAATAGGGCTCCATTAGGTTGGGTGGTCCATACAACAAGGATACATTAATATGCAGAGCCAAGGACTTAATGGAATGTGTTAAGAAATTTGGAATTAAAACAAAGTATGTTTTTGTGAGTGTGTAAAACAAGCCACCACCATTCTGTTTGGGGTAAAGTATTTTCATTACTTGGACATCTGTAATATTTTAATAAAATAGTTCATGTTTTATTCATTCACACTTTCCCTACCAGGAAAAGTTGCAGCATTGGGATCTCTTCAGTCTAGAAAGAAGCCAATTAAGAAAGGATTTCATTAAGCTATCCAAAAACTATGGATGGTATGGATAAAGTAGAAAATGATAATCTATTTTCCCCTTCCCAAAATACTAGATGCAGAGTTACACAGTGAAATTAAAAACTAAAAGAATCAAGACAGACAATTTTTTTAAAATCTTTTTTTACAAAACATTGTCAGAGAGATTACCTAACCCAGAGGCAGGAGTCAAGCAGGGAACTAGTCTGGAATCTCTACATAGGCACAAGAAGGCAGGGTTTGACCCCTCTTGAACGCTATTAAACCTTCTCTACTCTGGCCGAGGTCCAAATCACTAGATGGAGACATTTCTTGTGTTGTAGGCATGAGCAATAAAATAGCTAATTGAACTCTTATATGTGCATCTGAGAGGGACGCCGTGGCTCAGTGGGTAAGATGATGAGCTTGTCAATCAGAAAGGTCGGCAGTTTGGCGGTTTGAATACCTAGTGCCTCGTAGTAGAGTGAGCTCCCATTATTTTTCCCAACTTCTACCAGTTTAACAGTTCGAAAGCATATAAAAAAATGCAAGTAGAAAAATAGAGACCACCTTTGGTAGGAAGGTAACAGTGTTCCGTGCACCTTCAGCGTATAGTCATGCCGGCCACATGACCATGGAGACATCTTCGGACAGTGCTGGCTCTTCAGCTTTGAAACGGAGATGAGCACCACCCCCTAGAGTCTGGAACCGTCTAGCACGTATGTGCAAGGGAAACCTTTACTGATTAGGTGGTTCCGCCCCAGATGCCTAATGGACCCAATGCAGTTCCAGAGGAAACTGGGGATGTTTCCTGTTTCCTTAGCCCACAACTTGGCGGAGACTCTAGTGGCATCCTGGAATGGGGCAGAAGCTAGAGCCTTGGACTGGGTTGTACCTTTGCGACCTCTCATTAGGTGCAGATCCTAGAGAGCTCCCTGGTTTATTGAGGAGCTCTGGGAGATGAAGTGCCAGAAGAGACGTCTAGAACACCATTGGAGGACCAGTAACTTTGAATCTGACCGAACACTATTAAGATCCTTTATTAGGACTTATTTAGTGGCAATAAGGGCGGCAAAGTGTTTGCACTTCTTCCTTTTATTGCATCTGCAGATTGTTGCCAAGCTGCCTTGTTTAAGATGACCCATTCCTTTCTCAATCTGGGAATGAGGAATGAACCTTTGCAAGGGCGTGCTGAGGAATTTAGTCAATATCTGTCAGAGAAAGTCAGTCAGATCTAGACAGACCTGAACTCCAACTGGGCAAGTGCTACAGAGTTGCGGGAGGCAGGTCTTGGTCTAATTAGGATGAGTTTGATCCTGTTGGCCCTGAGGAAGTGGACAACGCCATGGTAACTATGAGTGCCTCCACCTGTTCATTGGTCCCGTGCCCCTCCTGGCTGGTTTTGGCCAGTTGGGAGGTGACACGAGGCTGGGTTGAGGCAGTTATAAACGCCTCCTTGAGAGAGGGGTTCTTCCCTTAAAGGAAGCAGTGGTGAGACCCTTCCTCAAGAAGCATGCCTTGGATCCAGCTGAATTAAAGAACTTTCGTCCAGTCTCCAACCTTTCCTTTTTAGGGAAGGTTGTTGAGAAGGTGATGGTGCTACAGCTCTGTGAATCCTTGGAAGAAGCAGATTATCTGGACCCCTTTTAGTCCAGCCTCAGGCCTGGGCACAGCATGGAGATTGTATTGGTCGTGTTGGTCAGTGATCTCTGGCGAGCCTGAGATAGGGGTTGAGGGGTTGGGAGTAGGAGGCACCGTGCTCTGGTGGTTCTCCTATCTCTCAGACTGTATGCAGATGGTGTTGGTAGGGGGACAGAGGTTGACCCCGAGGCCCCTGGCTTGCGGGCTCCCTCAGGATTTGGTCTCCTATTCAACATCTATATTAAACCGCTGGGTAAGATCATTCGAGGGTTTGGGGTGGAGTATTATCAGTACATTGATGATACTCAACTGTTCATCTCCACCCCAAACCAACCCAGTGATGCTGCCAAGTGATGTCCCAGTGCCTGAGGGCTGTGGGGGTCTGCTCAACCCTGACAAGACCTAGTGGCTCTGGATCCCTACCTCTTGGACCATCCAACACTTGCCAACATTGTAAATAGTGGGGGAGGTGTTGACCCCCTCTGACAGGGTTTGCAATTTGGGGATCTTTCTGAATCCACAGCTAAAATTAGAAGATCACTTGATGACAGTGGCCGGGGGATCTTTGCCCAGGTTCGCCTGGTGTGCCTGGTGCGGCCCTTTCTGGACCGAGAAGCATTACTCAGTCACTCATGCCCTCATCACCTCATGACTCGATTACTGCAATGTGCTGTACTTGGGGCTGCCCTTGAAAAGTATATGGAAGCTTCAACTGGTCCAGAATGTGGCCACGCGAGTAGTCATGGGGGTTCCTTGATGCTCCCATGTCACACCACTCTTGTGCGACTTGCACTGGCTTCCAGGAGGCTTCTGGGTCCAATTCAAGGTGCTGGTCATTACCTTTAAAGCCCTACATGGCATTGGACCCGGTTACTTCTGAGACCGCCTCCTGCCACCATTTGCCTCCCAGGTCGCATAGGGTAGCTCTCCTCCAGATACCATCGGACAGGCAATGTCGCCTGGCAATCCCACAGAGGAGGGCCTTTTCTGCAGCAGCCCCGCCCTCTGGAATGATCTACCTCCAGAGCTCTGGAGTGTCCTGGACCTGCGAGCCTTCCACGAAGCACTCAAGACCTGGCTGTTCCAGCAACCCAGATTAGATTAACCCACCCAAAATTGTAATTTTAGGGGGATTTTAAATGTTTGTAAAATGTATGTTATTTATTTTGTTGTGAGCCGCCCTGAGTCCTGCAGGATTGGGCAGCATACAAATTAAATAATAACAATAACAATAACAACAACAATAACAACAATAA
>JANHGC010004887.1:45438-55765 GCA_027560395.1 Boaedon fuliginosus | reverse complement strand
GCCTCGAGTTCCCCCTTTGGGGTGAAGAGAGGCGGGGTATAAATCTAATAAATAAATAAATAAATAAATAAATACTGGTGTACTTGGATGACATCCCGATATATTCGCCTACCCCAGAACACCATATCCGTTTAGTCCGGGAGGTACTGCAAAGACTGTGGAATGAAAAACTGTACGTGAAGCTCAGCAAATGTGTATTCCACCAAAACGCATTAGACTACCTTGGGTTCCGAATATCGCCCCAAGGGATTGAAATGGACCCAAAGAAGGTGGCTGCCATCAATCAATGGCAGAGGGGTGCAAGATCCCATTTGAGGTCTGGACGAACCATCAGATCCTCCTAGCCCTGACAAAAGTACGACGGTTATCCCCAAAGCAGGCACGGTGGGCCCAATTCTTCCACCGGTTCCGCTTTTCCCTAAAGTACATCCCCGGCGGGCAGAACTTTCTGGCGGACGCCCTGTCCCGTCAACCACAGTTCCAATCGCGTCGAGAGGAGGTTGTACAAGCGGTGATCCCCGGGGAAGGGGATGTTAGACACCCCCAACGGGTGCATGCAGCAGCTACGTTTAAGCTAAAAATAGTTGAAGCCCTGGGACAGGACGAATGGTGGAGACAAAACAAATCCATGGGATCCATAAGACATGGCTTAGGGTGGATTAACCACAAAATCTATGTGCCGGCTAGCTGCAGGCCTCGCCTATTACATTTGGCGCATGATGTCAAAGCATCTGGCCACTTTGGGTTTTTGAAAACGTTCCATAACATCCAACAGAAATTCTGGTGGCCAACCATGCGAAGAGACATAGAACAGTATTGCAAGAATTGCAAGACATGTCTAGCAACAAAACATAAAAGTGGAAAGCCATATGGGCTCCTGCAACCGGTGGCAGATCCTCGTTTCCCCTGGGATGAGATAGCGATGGACTTCATGGTTGAGTTACCACCGAGCAAGGGGTGCACTGTAATCCTCTCCGTTATAGACCTGTTCTCCAAACAGGCTCATTTCGTCCCATGTAGAAAACTGCCATCAGCCCAACAATTGGCGGACATCTTCATTGCAAATGTTTACAGGCTCCATGGGGTCCCTACTCGTATCATCTCTGACAGGGGGGTGCAGTTCACTGCACAATTCTGGAAGGCCTTTGTGGACTTGATAGGGTCGTCCCAGGGGCTTAGCTCAGGATACCATCCGTGCACTAATGGGGTGGCGGAACGGGTAAATGCCATGGTAAAGAGGTACCTACAGAGTTACGTCAACAAGAACGGGACAGACTGGGTGGGCCTCTTACCGTTTGCAGAGGTCGCGTACAATAGCGCAGTGCACAGTAGTACGGGCCGATCCCCATTTGAGATAGTGTACGGGAAGATCCCCACAACCATACCAGATCTGGATATGAGTACACATGACAGGATAGCTCCAAAGGAATGGGCAAGAAAACTTCCAAAGGCATGGGACAATATTAAACAGGCTTTAGAGGAAGCCAAGAGAAAACACAAACAATGGGCGAATAGGAAATGGCAGAAACAACCCATGCTTACCCCAGGGTCACTAGTGTATCTATCGACCAAATACCTACGGATCAGACGTAAGCTGGGGCCAAAATATATAGGCCCCGTGATCAATCCGGTAACGGTGCGGCTCCAGTTGCCACCAACACTAGGGCGGGTGCACCCCACCTTCCACGTGAGTCTATTAAAACCCGCAGAGGAGGCACCGTTACTAACCGGCCACTTTGAAATACACAACATATTGGACAGCAAAACAGTCAACGGCAACATACAATTTTTAGTCCATTGGAAAGGACAGCCAGACGCTGAGGACACCTGGGTGGCCCAGGAGAACATTAACGCCCCGCAATTGATAGACAGGTTTCTGAAGTCCCAAAGTGTCTAATGAATTTTATCCCTTACAGGTGGCGACCTGGTGAGGGGGAGCTGCCTGTCAGGCACTGGTCTGCGATAGCCACGATGACGCAGATCCGCTTCCTGCATAAAGGAGCCACCGAGGCAGCCCAGCCCTGACACCGTTTGCGCCAGTGTTTACTGCCTGTTCGCGGGAGGAGAATTAAAGATTTTGTTACCCACATCCAACGTGTGTGGCGTCGTCTTTCGAGCTCCCAGCCGCCAGGCTGTTAGGCGGCATACAAATTAAATCATTATTATTATTATTATTATTATTGTTCACTATACTTTTCATCTTTTTTACCAGTTTCTCTTATTTATATCATTATTATTATTTTTATTACTCTGTTGCTTTTCATGTATACTGAGAGCTTCTACACCAGAGACACATTCTTTGTTGTCTAATCATTCTTGGCCACTAAAGTATCCTATCCTATCCTGTCCTGTCCTATATCCCAACATTCCTAACCTTCCTGGGTTGGCGGCCCAGTGCAAGGGGGGAAGGGAAGGAAGAGAGGATGCTTATATGTGAGAGTCAGGTACATGCACCCACCACCCATGTGAGTGGGGCTGCAAGTGCTGGAACCCACTGCTTGCATGAATGGGGCTGTGTACGTATGCATACCAGCCCACCAGCTTCCCCTGTTGACTTTGCTTATCAAAGGCTGGCTGGTGATAGATAGCATGACCATGAGATGCTGCAACTATCATAAATACATGCCAGTTGCCAGTTGTCTGAATTTTGATCACATGACCATGGGGATGCTGCAACAGTTGTAAGTGTGAGGACCTGTTGTCACTTGTTTCACTCTGGTGTAAATTAGAACAGTTGCTAAATGAATGGTTGTAAATCAAGGATATCTTGTAGTCATTGTTACTGTCCAGAAATTGAAACATAGAACGGAGCAAAGTCTTCATTGAAGACCTTAAAGTAAGAAGGCAATAAAGGCCATAAGGGTTTATTTTCTTTTTTCTTTATTTTTCTTTTTCACTGCATAAATGATTAGAATTATATTTCTTGTTCCTTCTTTTTCAACTGTGAAAACCCCATGAGAAAACAGAGACCATAATCAAGCAAGATTGCTTCTTCTGTAGCAATCTTTTTCTCTTTTCTGTTCAATCTTCATTGAGTTCAATTATTTATTCTAGAAAGCTTCAAGGGGTTTCAGATATTTTTGCCACTTCACAAAGCAATGGAGAAGACTAGAGAAAACAGAATCATTAAAAAATGGAGTACAGTTTAGAAATGCACTGAGAACAAGATGAAGTCAGAATATTCAAGGATACACTTTCCATTCAGGCAGCATTCGGATGGGGGCGGGGGGACTGGTGTGAAGGGATTGGAAAAAAGAGTTGAGAGCTTTATGAGTTGGGTTAATATTTTAAAGAACATAATTAGTTTGTGAGCCAGTATATTTCAACATTAGAAGATTCTCCCATCTTAATATCAGGAGGAATATATAGATTTTTTGTTTAAAATGTTGTGATAACCTTTAATCTTATTTAGCATTATTCATACAGCATGCTATCCCCTCTTTTGCTTACACAGGTGAGACTGCAGGCATTAAGGTCATTGAACAATATGTTATTGAGTAGATATATATATATGTACTCTGCAAAGCATTTGAGAACTGCAGTCCTATACAGTCTGGCAATCCTAAACTTGTCTGGGAGTAAATTACATGAATTAAATTAGATTGGGCATTTCTGTTATAATAAACAATTATTTATTTCCATTGAGTGGGGAAGAGAGGTGGGGTATAAATCTAAATAAATAAATAAAATAAATAAATAAATTTATAACTTGTAAAATAACTTAACCTCAATCTGATACTTTTCAGATGTGGTGGATTGCAATTAATTTTTGCAGTCACTGGCTGGGGACAGTGAAGGTTGTTCTTCAATGTATCTGGAATTCAATTTTGCAGTTGTTCAATGCACCAAATTTCAGTAAGGTTAAATAAATTGCACAATTATTTACATGAGCATTATAAAAATAGCTTTAAATTTGATAAAGAAATATTACCAATTTCAGTACTTTGCAAACTTTCAATTATTTCTAGGGGAAATTCTGGAAATTTACCTATGTGGATAAGTTTGTTTCTGTCTTTCTTGTTCATAATTAAGATCAGAATTTTCCTCTTTTTTTCTAAGCCATCAAGAATGGCAGCTTAGCCTACCTTAGAAGCTTCTTTAAAGGTTACTGATAATCATTAACAAGAGTGGAAAGATAGATCATCATTGATACGGTGTAGCTGGTCTTTGGGGATGTTGGAATAGAAAATTTGTGAAATGCTGATGTGACTGTGTTCCTTGGAAGTAGCAGGTATCAATTAACTGCAGCATTATTTTAAGTTATGTATTTACATGTCACAATTTTCAGCTGAGATATTAGACACTTGTAATTTACATATGGGAAAGATTTTTATCTTTCTTACTACTTTAGCAGTTAAATTATCTGATATAAATCAGCATTGTTAATGCCAGTGTTAGGATAGAATTATAATTGGAAAATGACTTGTATTTGACAGCTCCAAGTGCTCCAGTCAACTGGCGACGCGGGAAGCTCCTAGGACAAGGTGCATTTGGTCGGGTATACCTCTGCTATGATGTAGACACAGGCAGAGAACTTGCAGCTAAACAGGTCCAGTTTGACCCAGACAGTCCCGAAACAAGCAAGGTATTTCCATAGCTAAACACTAATACTAAAATACCTCTGTTTTCCTCAGCTTCCCCTTTCCTGATCTATAATGGCAAACTTTGCAATCCAAGGACTCATGGCACAATTGAGCCATAGTTTTTTTTTTTAATCAAATTTCTTGTTCGAATTACTGGCTTCTTAGTTGTTCTCCAGCCTGCCTCTCTTAGCAATGGTATTTAATCCTGTTTTCCCCTTATACCTATTGAGGCATTGAGAGCAGAATAAAACAATGCTACAGTGTTGCTTAAGAGTTTTGTGAACTCTTTCTGAATTTTCAATATTTCTGCATAAATATGAGCTAAAACGCGACTTATGAGCCGTCCAAGTGCTAAAACTAGATGAAGAGAACCCAATTAAACAAATGAATTAAAAACATGATATTTCTTCATGCATTTATTGAGGCAAATTATCCCAAACTGCATTTTTTTGGGCGGGGTTCAAAATTAAAAAGGGTTCACAAACTTCTAAGCCCCACTTGCATGTTGACTTGCATCTAATAGTGTGTTCTAACTGCAGCCCTCCTGTGATTAGAGAGATAGAGACAAGATTAATTTGCTTAGGAAAGAAATGCAATACAAAGTATAAGCATAATGATTTTTGTAGTTTTTTTTTCTTTTAAATTTTTTATTAGTGATCAAAATGTAAAATACAAAGAAAAATGAAAATAATCGGAAAGTAAATGAAGAAAAGGGGAAGAGAAAAGGGAAGTCTAGGGTAAAGGGCGCAGTAGAATAAGATAACATATGGCCTCAACTTTTTGTTTTTCATAGTAATATCCACTAGCCATTTCTATAACAACAAATCTGTCTAATCAGCAAAACCCAAAGTCAAAGTTTCAAAAAAAATTTCCATTTCAAGCACAAAGTGTAAAAGTGGTTTCCAAGAGGAAACAAAGTTAGCTGTATTTCTTTCCTTCAATTAAAGCAGTCAATATAGCCATCTCTGCTAACTCCATTGCAGCCAATCATCCATTATAGGAATCAAAGTATCTTTCCATTTTTGTGCGTAGAGCATTCTTGTTGCTATCAGCATCTGTAACATTAAAGTTCCATCCCCCCACAGACCTTTGTCCATTAAGCTTAAGAGAAAAGCCTTTATGTTCGCCTTTATGTGAATCATACTCCAATATTTCTTTGCTTTGTCTCAGACCCACCATAGAAGTTCCTTCTTTATATTTACATTTGAAATACCTATATGCCTATATAAATTTTGACAATTTATTCACTGTTAAATACCAGTAGTATTTAATCATTTTATTAAAAATTATGTAAAATTATAATTTAATGTGAATTTTAAATCCTTTCTCCATGTATTTTCCCATTGTTCAAGCATTGTTAAAAAAATGTTGCCCATTCAATTATACAATGTTTCATGTCTCGAGTTCCCCTTGGGTGAAGAGAGGCGGGGTATAAATCTAATAAATTAATTAATTAATGTAGTCATTCTCCAAATTCAATAACAGTTTATAAACATTAGCAATAATGTGTTCATCATTACCACATGGTAACGTTTCCAATTCATTTTTTGCAAAGACAAATCAATAACTTTTAAAATCTAATTTAAACCTTTCTTGAATTGTAAATATGTAAATCAATGACAGTCATAATTTGTTGTAGATCTTAATCCATGCTTTGATGGTGACTTGGGAGGCTCCACAAAAATAATTACTTAATGTCTTTATCTCTTTCAGGTCTATTTTCTTTGCTTGATTTTATTTAAAGCAACCTTGCTCCAGGGCTGAACAGTATAACTATAGAGAGGGTGGCACTTTTATACTGGCACATTGAACCAGTACAAGCATGATATTGAAATCTAGGATTATGATTTATTATATCCAGAGAAGCCAGCATCCTAGTTATATCTTTATGATAAAGTGTGTGGTTATAAATCCTGATTTATTTGAGCACAGTGAATTCTAGACTCATACATAGAGGTGGCAGAAAAACAGGAGAGAAAAGCTTGCATGTATCTGATAACATTATGATTTATTAAGTCATACACAGTATTTTCAATAAAGTAACCACACAACCATTATGTCCTCAAGATTTTTATTTATTTATTCAACTTTATTAAGTTTCAAAGAGACATCTAATACAAAATAAAAAGAGAAATTGAGGGGAGGAAGGGGCACAAAACTGTCCTAACGATTTTTCTGAAGTTTAGAGTATTTTTAAAATGAAATCTAAGAATTTCTAAATTTCATTATGCCTTGTGATGATATAATTAATGCCTACTGTTAGAATAGTATAAACTTCCAGTAGAATGTAATGTTCCCCAATTTTTAAAATGAAAAGTTATCTGCAGAGAAATAATTGGGTCATAACTTTTTTACTAGTAGGCTTGATAGAATCTGAAGACAGCAAACACGTCACAAAAAAAGTATTCCAACATCTCTCTCTCTCTCTCTCTCTCACACACACACACACACACACACACACACACACACACACACACACACTTTTAGTCATTAATGCCTACTGTATCTAAAATACCAGCTACAACACATTTTCATGAAGTGAAGAAATTGTATTTTGTGAAATTGCAGGCTTAATTGATTGACTGAAAAATCCATGTAGTTTAGCAATTGGATTGTGTTAATGGTTACATCACTAACAGAAATGAATCAGCATCAGAATAGATGAAGGACAACTTATGCCATACAGAAATTAGAATGCAAAGTTTAATGTTGCAGCAACTAAAAATTATCATTTTTGCAGTTATATTGTAGACTCTCTTCTTTGTGGAATAGGACAAGGTTTCATGTCAGATATGTCAGTTTATTGTCCTTTTAAAAAAAAGCAATATTACTATATTTAATTTCAAATGTGTAGGAGGTGAAGAGAGAAGATGAAGTTTCATGACCCATCATTTATTAGGTTAGGTTGCCTAAATTTTACCTTCACTAAAAAGTGGCATTTATGTGGAGGTCACTGTCCTATGTCTTTCTCAAGGTAATCTGGCAATTCTTATGCCTGTAGGAAGTGAGTGCATTGGAATGTGAGATTCAGCTACTGAAGAACCTTCAGCATGAGCGGATTGTTCAGTATTATGGATGTTTAAGAGACCGAGCAGAAAAGACCCTGAGCATTTTCATGGAGTACATGCCAGGGGTAAGAGTTCTATTCTTTAGAAAGTGGTTTTAATCCATCTCAGATTTCAGTAGGATACAGAGTTCTTTACTTTTTAATTCCCTTCAATTTCAGTAGAAAGCCAGTTTTGTGTAATGATTAAAGGCACCTGGCTAGAAACCTGGAAACCTGCCTTATGCTTCAAGCCAACTGGTGACTTTGGGCCAGTCATTCTCTGTTCTGGGAAAAAGGCAAATAGCAAACCACAGCCAAAAACCTTGCTAAGAGCACTAGATGAAGTAGGTACCAGGTAGTCACTAGGAATCAAAACTGACTTGGAGGCACAAATATATAGATGTAAATATATATATATTTATATGTGTGTGTCCTGCTTTTCCTGTGAAGGGTTCTGTCAAGGATCAGCTGAAAGCCTATGGTGCACTAACGGAAAATGTTACTCGAAAATACACTCGGCAGATTCTTGAAGGAGTCTGTTATCTTCACAGCAACATGATTGTACACAGAGATATTAAAGGTAAGAGAGTCACCCAAATCCCCATGGGTTCATATTTTTGATATGTTCTATTATGCTTATTTATGTTATAGATGAGAGGGAATACCTCTCATGTATGGTAATTATTGGCTGTGTGTTTTCAAGGTAGCATTAGTATTAGTATCTGTTCAATAAATGAACAAATGCTATTAACAATAGATGACGTGCTATTGAATTCCTGTGCTAACTCCCCAAAATTTATTTGCTGGTATATTTGAAAAGTCATGAATTGGCATTAATAATTAAAATAATTTAGTTTTACTTATGGGGAAAACAACAACAATAAATTTTGCGGCACCTTAATCACATTGAGAAATGACAAATTGAAGATCTATTGACTAGATGAAGGAACAGTGCAAGTGTGATGACAAGATCTGAAAACAGAATTATGAATGCAATAAGGAATGAAACTTATCTTTTCCTCTTGTACATTTATTAGTCAAAAAATCCTCCAATCTTTGTCTCCTCCAATCCCAGTCACTATTCTTTGTTTCGAAAAGTATACTTTGCAGTGAATAGTATCTAAAGGGCAAGTAATAGCATAACATATTGTTTTCACTTGGAAAATTACAGGAGGCATTATTTTTAATGCTATAGTCTCAAACTAGAATTGGGGATATTAAAAATCTCAGTTTTAAAGTGTAACAAGTAACTCCCTTGGTATATTACTCATACGATATTTTAATTTTTTTTAGAGGATAGGACCATAGTTACAGTTGGAAAATAAAAATGGTTGACAATTGCAGTCTGGGGAAAAAAAAGGACAAAACCAAGCTGGAGCATTGGCAAGGAACATGTGGAAAGAGGGAAAGGGGTCTAAAGAATATGGTAGAGAACATCTCATTGGCTTTCTTTAATGATTTGTGACTGGCTACAATAGTCACTGCAGCTGTTTTATGACTAGCTAAGTTAAACCTTCAGAAAGACATTTTGTTAAAGTAAAAACCAACATTTAAGGATTAAATATTTCCACTAATTTAAAAAGATTGGTTATGCAATGTGATGTTCTGTGAGTCATAGTATACATTAATAGACTGAAAAAATGGTGGTTTGGGCGTATCTTTAAAAAGAAGAATCTTCATCTTTAGAATTTAATATTGTAAGGTGGCTGTGGTGACAAGATAATTTGTGTGGAACTCAAATCATTTTAAACTAGGTTCTAGCCGTGAAAGTTTATAAAGCTATACTTTGAGTTGTATACTTGAACAGTTTCTACTTCTTTTTTCTCTCCGTCTCCACACTCACTTCAATTTAGGAGCCAATATTCTCAGAGATTCTGTGGGCAACGTGAAGCTTGGGGATTTTGGGGCTAGCAAGCGATTGCAGACCATTTGCATGTCTGGGACCGGCATCCGCTCTGTCACGGGCACTCCTTATTGGATGAGTCCAGAAGTGATTAGTGGAGAAGGCTATGGAAGAAAAGCTGACATATGGTGAGAAATAGCTTTATGCAGCTTGTTTAATGTAAAGGATTGCTTTCTAGAAAAGGAATTTTCTGCAACAATATTCTGAACCAATTGCATTTTATTAGTCTTTTTCTCTGTAAACTATAATGAGTTCACCAGGCTAATTTATTGTTCCCCTCTCCCCCTTTTCCCCTCCTCTTTTCCCCATTGCTTTTCAATGCTCCGTGTTCCTGGATATTGCTTTGGTTTTCTGCACGACTTTGCTTTCTTTCATAATAGCTCAGAAATCATCCAAGCATACTGATGTCTGTCTCTCTCCGCCCTCCCCCCCTCGGGTTTTGCAATGGCTAATTCTGTCAGCACTCAACTGTCTTCTTATTGGAAGAGGAGATGCTGATGAGAATTGCCATAGCCTTCTGTGTAATTGCCGAGCTTAAACTTGACTCTTTTTTTTTATCACTAAAGCATATTGTCTGATCGAAGTTTTTTCTGGATTGTTACTTCAGAAACAAGAATCTTCTATATCCCTATCAGATAAAAAGGAGAGATATTAAAGCAGCAGGAACAACAACTCTTGGCTAGTGTCCTCCAAACCTCTAAATAATAAATGTGTCATGGAGTTGCAGAGGTGGACAGGAATGTTTTCTCAGTATCCAAGCACAAAAGATTCCACACTAAATAAGCAGAACAGGCC